>PVJX010017346.1:0-38552 GCA_004027295.1 Dolichotis patagonum
GGCCCAGAAAATCTTTTTTAAAATCTGGTTTGTAATCCACACTTTAGTCTTTATTCATGAAGAGGGAATGACAAATTATAAGAGCTTTAGGTCTATGAACATGTTAAGATAACATGTGTAAACCCCCCCCACACACACACACATGCACACACAGGGATCACCATGAGGGAAAAGACTGCTTTGTCATCCTGGGAACACGGAAGTGAAGGATGTACCCACAGACAAAAGGAGACAGTTGTCAGTGTCGTGAGAATCAGTCAATATGAGGGATGGACCCGGGAGAAGTCTTTCTCATTCTGGAATTAATAAATACGTAGAAGTATTTGTCCATGTTGGTTTTAGACTGTTCCATAACTTGTCATCGTTGACTCTAGATAGTCCATAAACCAGTAGAAATAAGTGCGTTTCTGACAAGAAAACAGAACCCTTCTGCTGAGTACAATTGTCTCATCCTACTAGAAACCAGAGCTCTGAGACATATGTACACTCAAGGTAACTGAACTTAAAATTCAGAGGCACATTATGTTGCTGCATTACAGAAGAAGAAATTTAAACTCCATTATAATTACATAGTTATTATAATTTATAATATAATATGACTGTACAGAGTAAATCATTTAAACAATATACAGCATCTTAGATCTTCATGAAATTATTGTAGTCAGATTAATCTTTAAGAAATTGATAATTATACACATATTTCAGATGTCTTAGGATTTCTTCAGTGCTTTTAAAAAAATTTACATGAATTCAACAATTGCATGGACTCTCAGAATAATCCAATATTCTTGCAACATTTAGGAAATTTTTCCAGTGAAAATTTTTATTCCATACTTTATAAGTGAACAAAATGTCTCTATCTCATTGAAATTCCTCAAGTAAAACCTAAAGAACTGTAGGCTGGTTTTAAGCAGTTTTTGGTCTTTAATTCTTAGTATTATATGTTTGGAACCATGAAAACAGATCACAACTGCACACACAGAATTATGACTGTTAAATTCATTGTAGCATTAATTATACAGCCCTAGATAGAAATGCCTTGATGCTTCTACCTCACTCTTTAGAGTAGGTGATACTACAGAGTAACATTAATTCTTGTTTTATATTGAGGACACAAAATCTTAAAGTCACAAGCAATATACACGAGTTGAAAAGTATTTATTCTTCAGTCAAATGTGTATATCCTGATAGATAGATACAGACACACAGGTCATGGCAGACTGTCTCTGTGTACACTTCTCGAGAATCACACCCTGTATTCACTCAGAGGTTGCCCAATTACAAGCCACTTTATACTTACGGAGGGCTAAACAAATTAAAAGATCATGTAGACCATGTGCAGTTGGTAAAACATCTTATTTACTACCTGGTTCATTTTATAAGATGTGTACTAGCTCTTGCTGTAGCTACCCTTTAGTTAAACAAGTGGTCAGAAGCACCTCTCTTTTCTAGGGTGCACGTTCTACTTCTCTGAGTATATACATTATGTTTCTTCCTAATAAGCCTCTTTCTACCGCTGAAAATGGATATTTTGATTTTAATTGGATGTAGCAGAGACATAAGGGAGCATTTACTTTCAAATTAACATCCTGGTGGGAACATTAGATATGCACGCAGAATTATAAAACAAGATTGAAATGAGGAGGAAATACAAAGCGCCCACACAGTTATGGAAAATTCTTACCAACACTGATTACTACAAGAATATAAAATCAAGCATCAATTATATCTGCTTTTCAATAATTGTTTTAACAAACTACAAGAAGATTGCTAGCCAGGTGTGGTTAGCATAAAGGAAAAATGCACCCTGTGAGCAGTATTGATTACCTGAAAACACAAAACAAAATTTAGAGAGGATGATTGGCCACTATACACCAAATTTTAAATAAACATGCATATGCTGCAGCAATTGCATATCAGCTAATTATTACTGCATAGCAACACAGTATAAGTTTCTTGGAACTATGGCAAACCTTGTAAGTTCTCACTGAACCGCCATACGAAGAACCCCAGGGCCTCCTGAGGATGACGGAAGGGAGCGTAAAGTTTAAAATTCCCCTTCCGGGTATTTTCCCAGAAGAACTGCAAACAGTACACCACAGTGATTTATGTGCACCCATGTTTACAGCAGCACAGTTTCTAATAGCTAAAGCTTGGATCCAACCCAAATGCCCATCAACCACTGAATGGATAAAAGATATGTGGTATTTTTATACACGGAGTACGACACAGCTGCAAAGAAAGATAAACGGGTGGCTTTTACAGGCAAATGGATACAACTTGAGACCAAACTCATAAGTGAAACAAGGCAGACTCACAGCTGTAAACATGGTATCGTTTCTCTAGTGCAAAAAACCTCAAAGAGTAAATAAAATCCAAATGTACAATAGATATTTGAAAGTGCAAGAAGAAAAAAGTACTCAAAAGGATAGAAAACTGGGATGGGGAAAAGGAGAAAAGGAAGAAGGGAAGATGTTAAGGATTTTGGCACAGAGTGGGGGGAGACAGAGACAGAGACAGAGAGACAGAGAGAGAGAGAGGCCTTTATTGTGGCTAAGAGGGCTTCACAAGATTGCAGATTGCCTCTCACTAGAACAAAGCAGTGGCTGGGCTTTTATTAGGTTTACCCGGAGGTGGAGTCTGGGGAGGCCGGCAAGGTGATATGTTAGCAGCTGCTTGGAGGAGTATTGGTACACACAAAAATGGAAGAGAAGGTTTTATTCTGGGCAGAAGGGAGAAGAAGCAGGAAGTCGATATGCTATTGTTCATGGGGTCTTTCAGCCATGTTGGACCACCACCGTGATGACTTGGAGAATGTCATATGAGCAGAAACTCATCAGAGAAAAAAGAAAAAACATACATATGTGTGATAGAAAATTATACCACTTCTCTGTATTAGATCATTAAAAACAGTTTTTGCTTTCTCTGTTTAACCATTTTTTCATTCTTACATCTTGTAATCTGAGCAACTACTTTGAGAATAACCATACACAATATATTAACCATTGTCAATCTCCTATGATTTTGTTTGGACCAATGGTTGAATTTATAAAATTTAGCAGCTCTAGGAAAAGGTAATGCATTCTATGGAGACAGAGCACTAAAGAGCAGCTGGGCTCCGGTTTCAGTGTCTGCTGAATGAGAGGAGAATTCTGAGGGCGTTTCTTTTGTGACAGGTAACAAGAAACACCTGTGCCTGTTGAAAATTGTAAAAGACAGGACTTCAGTGACAAAAGATACTAGGTACATTTATCATGTTTCAAGAAAGGAAATTGGAGACCAGTAACAGACAATTGTATCTAAATTGTTGTAAGTAGACTCCAGTGATTAGAATATTGCCAATTGTCACTGGTGCTGACACTGGTTAACAGGTTCTTATTAAAATACTTGGAACATTGAGGAGAAACCTTTTACAGTCTGTGCTTAGTGATTTAATGGTGTCACCTAATAATTCATGATCTTTGTGCGTACTTTCAAGTGACTATGACATAGAAAATGAGACTATAAAAAACTTGGTAGTTTACATTACATTTTTCAATGAAATATATTTTGAAAAAAGTGTGTTCCTGAATTTTTTGATTTTAGAAAGTGTAGAGTGATCCTAAAAGTAGCATGTAATCCTGAGAGATTCATAGAAAAATAGACATTTTTCCCTTGTTAGCTGTTTTGAATGCATGATATGATACACATTTTGCACCTCCTCTTAAATTTACCAGATAAATTTTCAAGGTAGGATGACACATCAAAGTTTTTTGTAGTACTTTTGAAAATAACTATATAGTTTTGCATACATAGAGAGAAAAATTAAAAAGATATGAGACAGCATTTAGTTAATACCAAGTTATTGCCAAATAAATGATTTCAAGAGCACAAATATCATTGGTTTGGTTTGGTTCTAACTTTCTTTTTGTTAAACTTATTTTATTTATTATTATTTTTTATTTAGAAAAAAAGCAAAACAGAAAAAAGGGTAGAAATAATATAGAATTTTTAAAAACTGTAAGAAATCACTAGTTGATAAATTAGATACTGTTATCTTAGAAGTACTTGCTCAAGTCACAATATCAAATCATAAAAAGTGGACAAACAATGACAGTACAAACCATTCTGTTTGAAGAACTAACAAAAACTTAGTAGTATGGTTATCTATCTTGCACACCTAAACATACATACAGTTATATTCTTTAGAACACTTTCTTCCCATTTCATGATTACAATATCTATTATAGATTTTGGAACTTATTACTCTTTCAGTTTTTATTATTACTTTTATACTAGAGAGACATTATGATATTTACAAATGTGAGTTTGATTTATTTCACTTATGAGGATAGTCTCAAGTTGTCTCCATTTCCCTAAGAAGGCCTCAAGTTCATCCTTTTTTATAGCTGAGTAATATGCCATTGTGTAAAAATACCACATCTTTTTCATCCACTCTGCAGTAGATGGGCGTCTTGGTTGTTTCCAAGATTTAGCTATTACAAATTGCGCTGCTATAAACATGGGTGCACATATATCACTGAGACACAACTTTTTCAGTTTTTCTGGGAAAATATTCAGGAGGGGAATAGCTGGATTGAATGGAACTTCTAAACCTATTTTGTTGAAGAATCTCCATATTGACTTCTATAGTGGTTGCACTAGTCTGCACTCCCACCAACAGTGGAGCAGTGTTCCTTTTTCCCCGCGGCCTCACCAACATTTGGTATCAGCTGTTTTCTTGATGGCAGCTATTCTTTCTGGAGTGAGATGAAATCTCAATGCTGTTTTAATTTGCATTTCTCGAATGACAAGTGATGGTGAGCATTTCTCCATGTATTTGTTTGCCATTTGTATATCTTCACCTGAGAACTGTGTGTTCATCTGAGATGCCCATTTTTATAGAGCCTTTTAATTTTGAGGGGCTTGATGTTTTTCAATTCTTTGTATGTTTTGGATATTTTAAAACATCCTTGGTTCTTAAACTGATACCATCTGAAGATGGAAATGCAATTTCCATCTGATTAATATCACTGAAGAGTTGGTGAAATTCTCCTTTCCTGAGAAATTTTTGTCAACATTTTTTACTTTGACTTTCACTAGATTGCTCTTCTCTGTGTTACAGTTTTAATTTTATTTTTTGTACCATGGATTGAACTCATGACCTTGCATTTGCCAGGCAGGTGCTTATGCCACTGAGCTGAACCTCCAGCCCCTGCGTTATATTTTGTATCTACTCTTTTTAATCTGTATTCCAGATGGACACCAAAGTAGATTGAAGCCTCTGGTTTTCTTTAGTGGATCTCAACAGCAAACAGAAATAAGACAATTATCAAAAATTTTAGCTAATCAGAAAACAACATTGTTAAGAAACAAACACAAATTGTAAGAGTGTATGAAACATCATTGCTTTTCAAAGTTTACTAGCCATTTGTCTTACTGAAAATTTCTGATCACTCAAGTTTTGTGCTCGATCTTTGTACACTTCCACTTGCTAGATACTTCTCTTCTTATTTATATTTGTTCTTTGCATACCCACACAGTATCACCTTAGTGTACCTCTCATTTTCCCTGCTTTTCTGCCCAAAAACGCAGTACCTATTACTTCTTTCACAGGTCATACAAGCTGTGTGTTTGTTATCCTAAAAGTATCACTTTACCTTTGGTTCCCAGGTATATTTTTCATTAAAAATTGACCTACCAATGTGTTTTGGTAAGGAAAATGATAAACAGAAATCTGTATCTATCAGGAATTTTGCATCAAAATTGTAACTTTTAATATCAATAAGATGGTGATCCTCTTTAAAATAATATAATGAAAGTTGGGAGAGATTAATTAGCGTCCCCTATGCTGAGTTACCTTTACTCTCATTAAATAGTAGTTGACTTGTTCATGCTCCTCTCTATTAAACCCGGGATTCTTTTGGCTGAGACTGGTTGCTCTGGAAGAGTCTTGTGTATAATCGGAGCTGCATTTTTTTTTTTACAACAGACTACACAAGCACCATTTGAGAAACAATAAATAAACTGATAAAAGATATTTACATTTATCACTAATTTCTGTCTAGAGAAGACACACATTTGGCAACCAAAGTTCATGTCAAGTGAAATTTCCTGGGGACTCCTTACTGGAGCCTGGATCTAACCTCTAAGTATTACTATCACGAAATCCTAAATTGGAGCATTTTATTTATATTTCCAATTCAGTACCTTAAAGCTGCATATCGCTATGCTATCTTCTTTGTGGAGCAACACTAATTCAGAGCTAAAACCACGCCTGAAAGTATAGAACTAACTTCTCCAATCTTATCGTACTTTCCACGTACTTTTGTGGTAGAAGAGTGAAACAAACACAAAAAAATTGCTAGCTATCTGTCATATATATTGTTTTTCATGCCTTGCTAAATTTCCATGCACACTTTATGTGGCAATGTCTGAGGAAAAAATGCTATGAAAGTGTATGAAAATCCTCAAAGTATATATGAGGAACATTTTCATACACAAAAGTTTAAATAATGCAGCTTAGGCACTAAATATTTAATATGAAGGCTGGGACAGGCAAAATTGAGGTTGTGGAAGAGTATGGTTTCTGGTGAGGGTTATATTCCTGACTTGGGGGCAGCCACCTTCTAGTGGCCTTGTGTTATAGGAGGAAGAGCAGGAACTCTAGACACTCACCCCAGACTAAGCTCCCAGCCTTATGATCTCATGAGGACTCACTCACCTCTTCAGATGGCTAAGCTGAAGTATCAGCTTGTTCAGCTTAGGAAGAACCTGGAGGATTAGTTACCACACTTTGATGTGTGCCTTGTGGATGCATGGACCTGGGACCTTAGGTACGGTGTATGGTTCCTGCATCTTTCTTTTCTGCCATAACTAGGCTGGTTTGTCATGCAACACCCTTCCACCATGATAGTCCTACTTTGGAGGGAGCCAACCATGGACTGAGACCTGTGAACATATGAGCTAGATAAACCATTTCTTCCATTAAACTGTGTGTTATCCAGTCCTAGTGATAGAAGTACTGAATAATACACTTCCTGTTATGGTTTGTGTTTGGATGTTTCCTCACCAAAGTTTCATATGGTCATGGATATAGGCTTTTAGAGGTGGCTGAGTCTGGTGTTTTGACGGACTCATTGTCTAGCTCTTGATTGTCAGTGTGAGTGCTGCACCTGCCCTTGGATGGATGGCCTGCATTCAATATAAGGGAGGAAAAGAGGCTTGCTCTCCTGTTTCGATCTTATGGCTTTTTCTGTCTTCTGCCACCATGAACTGTTGTCCTTCAGCCATGCCACCTTGTCTTGGAGCCAGTTGCTTATACACTGAAACCTGCACAAACTGCAAGCCAAATAATCCTTTGCCTCCTTAACTTTGGGTGCTGTGTATTTTGTCTCAGCAATGAGAGCAGTGACTAAGACACATCCTGAAGGACTTGCCTCACATACAGTCACATTAAGGGTTAGGATTTAACATATGGACTTCAGCATCAGCACTGTAAGTCATAGCAGCTAACTTGACTCCAGGAATAAGCGAAATCTAGAAGACTTCTAAGAGGAATGTCTGATGGTTTATCTAGGAATATAGTCTCTCTTCCTATCCATGGACTCCACATTCTAAAATATCTTTTAGAATTCATGTACATTGAACACCTACAGATGTTTGGAATGCATATACAGTGAACACCTACAGATTTCTCTTGACATTATTTCCTATGAGTATTATTTGCTTTCATTTATATTGTACTTTTTTAGATATTAGTAAAACAGAAATGATTAAAAGTGTATAGCAGAACGTGTAGTTATGTGCAGATTCTGCATTCTTTTGTAAGAGACTTCAGGTGTTCTGGAAACAATTTCCTACAATTATTGAGGGTCACATGCTGTATTGTTTTATTTGGGGTGAGGAAGCAAATTTATGCAGTTCATTTCAATCTAATTAAAATGATATTTGCTTTTCAAAGGTTGCGGAAATTTGTAGAAAGGTCTACTCCAAAGTAGAACATAATATACAGAAATAAAAATGATCGTGTTAAAGACTGGCCAATGTGCTGCTCTCTGATGAACTTAATGTGTCTGTGTAAAACTGTATTTTTCTAGGAGAGGAGGCACACACCACTTAGAACTGTTAGGTTTATGAAATTAACCATCTGTTGCCTGCTTGCAGCTCTATTGATTGGCCAGCCCAGCATGCTGCATGCTTTCTGAGATTGTCATTCTGCATCCAGTGAGAGGCAGAGTCCTTAATGAGAAAATGTAAAGGCTGTAAGCCCTGTGTGATCCCTGCACCTGCATGTGTGGAAATCTCTGAAGGCGTCTTTAGAGTAGTGAAATTATTACCTTTCATTTACATAAATCTTTTTATTTAAAGAGCTCAAGGTTGCTCAGGAATACCATCCCACAGATCCTCTGGGAAGCTGTGGAAGACAAAGCAGAAGCCTGCTAAAAAGGGGAATGGGTCTGGCCCTGTAAAACGCTAATCATAATTAACACAGGAGCAAAAGAAAATGATCTTATCAGAGGAAGGGATCTGTGTTACAGCGCATGGTGGGAACAGCTAACTGGAGGATCAGAACCTGGCACATGGTGCCTGTGCTCTAAGAATGCGATTAAGCCAGCAGATGAGCAAGGCCAGTCCCACAGCGGCTTAAATCCAAAAGCTGCCCCAGAGGAACTCAGTGTATTTCGGAACAGCAACTTGAACAAAACTCTTTCTACATTTTCTCCATTTCCCGGCAGATAAAAACATATCTAAATCCACAAATGAGCTACCAATGTAAATGAAAGGTGAGGCTGCACGCACATCCCCACCAGCAAAGCTGTGAGATGCACTCGCACTATCTTCTCCACCCGTCTCACAAGTAATTCTGAATTGTGGTCACTACTTTCGTTGTTCATAAGTTGTAAAAGCATTTATATTATAGGTATTAACCTCTTATTCAATGATTAAATTACTTGCATATTTTCTCCCATTCTATAGGATATTCTTTTACTTTCATGGTAATGTCCTTGGATACAGTTTTTTTTTTTAAATATGAGTGAATACTAAATTCGTCTATTTGCTATCTTTTTTACTTAGCGCTTTGGGGTCAAATCTAAAAATCCATTGTCAAATACTAGATTGAAAAAATTTATTCTTAAATTTCTCTCTACTAGTTTTGTATATTTTTGTCTATGTTTAATTTGTTGGGGGTATTTTTGAGTTAATTTTTGTAGATGGAATAACACTGGAGTCCAAAGTCATTCCGCATATGTTGTTACCCATTGTCCCAGCAAAATTTATTCTACAAATTTCACTTTTGCTCATCTAATGATTTTTGGAAATGCCTATGAAAATATAAGCTTTAAATTAATATGACTATTATGGATAATAGTATTGAAGTAACTCAAGTTACTAAATATAAAACTAACAAATGTTCCATCAATATCACTGCTGGATACATAAGAAAATTGAAATCAGTAGGTCAAAGAGATATCAACAAACCCAAACCAGTGTAACTCTATTCACAATAGTCAAGAAATGCACCTAATCTATGCATTCATCAACTGATGGGGAGATATAACATCACACACACACACACACACAGGAATAATATTCAAACCAGAGAAATGAAAGAAATCTTACCATTAGCAGCAATATCGTGTAAATGAAGATCATTGTGTTAGGCCAAACACAGAGAGATAATCACTTCATCATCTGATCCATTTGGAGAATCTAGAAACATGGATGACATAAAATTTGAGACTGTAATGTTAGATACCAGAGGCTGGGGGTGTAAAGAGGGGATAAGAAATAAGGAAAAGTTGGTCAGTGGATATCAAATTTTAGTTAGAAAAAGAAGTTTTGGTATGATATTCCACAATGAGGTGACTACAAATAACAATAAATTATTGTATATTTCAAAAACTAGACAAATAAGTTTTGAAAATTTTTACCCTGAAGGGATGACCAATGTTTGAGGATTGTTATGGTTCATGTTTTATGTCCCCCTGCAGCCTCGTGTGGTCATAGGTGTGGGCTTCTGGAGTTGACTTGTTGTAGAAGGTTTTTATCAGGTTGAGATAAAGATCATTTATTCCAATTTCCTGCAGGGTTTTTATTATGAATAGGTTGGACACTGCCAAATAATTTTTCTGTATCTATTGAGGTGATCATGAAGTTTTGTCTTTGGCTCCATTGATAGGGTGCATCACATTTATTGATGCATGTATATTGAACCATCTCTGTATCCCTGACATGAATCCTCCTTAGTCATAGTATATAATCTTCTTGATGATTTGTTGTATTATTTATAGCAGTATCTTATTGAGGAATTTTCTCAATGTTCAGTAGGGAAATTGGCCTGTAGTTCTCTTTTTTCATTAAATTCTTCTCTGATTTGGATTAGGGTAATACTTGCTTCCAGGAACGACTTTGGGAGTATTGCTTCCATTTCAATTTCATTACCACAAAAATTCTGTAAACACATTAAAATTAAATAGCATTATTCTGAATAACTATCGGGTAACAGATGAAATTCAATAGTAACTACAATTAAATGATAATGCAAATACAACACACCAAAACCTATGGGAGTCAATGAAAGCCATCCTACAAGGGAAATTTATAGTGGTGAATTCTAACATCAGGAAAACAATGAGCTCAAATGAACAACTTAATGTTGAGTCTCAACTTCTAGTAAAAAAGGAACAAATCAAGCACAGAGTTCTTGTGAGGAAACTATAACGATTTAAGCAGAAATTAATGCAACTGAGACTAAGAAAACAATACAAAGAATCAATGTTTCAAAAAGTTGGTTCTTTGGAAGATTAAAGTTGATAAACCCTTGGTAAAACTTATCAAAAAAATAAAAAAAGGAAAGACTCAGATCCATGAAATCAAGAATGAAAAAGGCAAAATCACAATGAATCCTGCAGAAATCCAGAAAATCGCCAATATCTACTTTGAGAAACCATATTCTAGTAAGACAGAAAACACAGAAGAGATGGAAAGTTTCCTAGATAGATACAAATATCTCAGATTTAAATGAAAAACTGCTAAAGAAACAGTTGGAGAGATGGGCATTTTCGGGACATTTTTAGTTACTGTGTGTGCACTGTGAATTCTGACCTATAGCTGAAATAAGCGAGTAAAGAAAGGTGTATTATTCTCATTACAGTCAAAATCTCAGCACCTTAGGAAAAGAGTTGGGGAGAAATTGAATTTAAGAAATGCTCATCCTGATTGGTTTTTCCATTGGCAATTTTTTTTTCTTTTTTAACCAATTTGTATCATCATGTAAAGTCTTGTGGATTCCAAAATAGTTTTAAATAAACTTATAGGCTTGACCATGGTTGGTATTTATTCCTATATGAACTATAAAGGAAAATATCATTTGATATCCATTCTTGGAATCTGCGTATTTCAAGTAAAGAAGTGAGGAAACGTACTTACCCGGCTATAAATTCCTAACAGCTTAATTTGACACTAGTGTAAATGCATCCTCTTAAATTAAGAAAAGTAATGACTACTTGTTAAAAAATATGGAGAGATCCTCTAAAGGGGAATTTTAAATCTCTCACAATTATAACTGAGACCACTTTACCAAAATGATAATGGTTACCGGAAGAGCAACTTGATCATGTATCGACACTGTGTGATACTTCCCCCAAGAAAACACTGGAGTGTGTTACCATGAGTTCATCCTTCAGCAGACGGATTAGTTCTCCATGTTGGCTGTTGTGAATAATGCTGTAGTGAATATGGAAGGCAGATGTCTACACTGGAGGACTGTTTAGCCCCCATAAAGGAGATTGCATTCTTTTTTTTTTTTTCTGGTACCGGGGATCAAACTCAAGGACTGTGTGCTTGCAAGACAGGTTAAGAGAATAGATTTCACGTGCTTTTACCAAACACACACACACACACACACACACACAGACACAGTGACTATGTGAGATGGTGGATACAATAATTTGCTCAACTGTAATAATTATATCAGTCTGTGCAAGTATATGGAAACATCATTCTATAGATCTTAAATGTATAAACACAAATGCAACAAAATATACTTGTTAAACTAAAAAGCCAAAAAGTTCATAATCAAATTTTAAGGGCCACATATCACCTTCATTATATATACTATTTTGGGGTATTAACCGTCGTCTTGTCAATGACCTTAAGAGCTGTAACAATTATTATTTCATTTGACTTCCTACCAAAATAAAGAGAAGGACACCACTGTTATTACCCTCTCAAATTACTGATGTGGAAACTTGGTTAAATTGTCATTACTAATCCAGTTCTACAGATTAATAGGCAAGAAATGAAACTCAAATAGTTAGACATCAGAAACTTCTAAATCTTGCCACAAACACAGGAAAACCTTAACGGAAAAGAAGAAATGGAACTTCTATATTCTCTATTCAAAAACAAAAAACAACCCTAGGTTTCTGTACAGAGTTCACCACCCTCCCTCCCACTGTCCCATCGGTGACTCTCAGAAGGTCAAGGCTTGGGTCGTTCTGTTTGACCCGCTATTGGCCAAAATTCCTCATTTGCTGCCTTCAATCTCTAACTCAGTCCAAAGGCTGCATTTCCTGGCACTATTTTCTTTTGTTTCACACATTATTGTGCCTGAGAATAAGTGGAACCACATCATTGCCTCTCATTCTAGAGGAAACAAGAGACTCCATTTTCACTAAATAGAATTTTTTTTCATTTTTTAAAACAGTCTTCAGAAAACCACTGGTAGCCTCTAAAAGCAATGTTCAGAAGTGTGTGGAACCTGAAATTAGAATATCTTTTCTGTCTGCTTCTCTCAGATTGGCTTGTTGTAGAGGTTATTGTGCTAATGTGACATTGTAATTTTTTTCTCTCCTTAGAGAAGTAAATTCTCAAATATATTACATTGTGAAGACAGAAGTAAGAGTAATAGTGAAAGAGAGGAAAAAAAAACTCCATGTCATTGGAACCGTATGTAAAGAATAAGTTGAAGTTTTCTAATCTTTGGGAAGATCATGTAAAATAAGAAATTACCAAATATTTAAATGTCTAGTAAAGTATTTTAGCAAAGTTATTAGATGTAGTATGACATCTGACTGTCATTTCCACCTTCTGGTGCATATATTTAATCATACAAACCTTATTTAGTTTTTACCTATCCAAAAGTAAGCAATACTACATTAATTGTGTAATGGTCATTGTTTCCTGTGGTTTTGAAGAAACTCTGGTTAAGTTAACTCTCAGATGAAACTGTGAAGCTTAGACAAATGATGACTTTTAGAAAATGGTCAAGTAAACCTACAGATTTACCAAAATCTGGGGAAAATTGGAAGTAGAAATGGCAATTTGGGTGAGATTTACGTATCTCTTATTGTTAGCTTGAAAATTGGCTATTGCTAAATCAACTTGGCTGTGGTTTCCATGGATCAAGTGAGGAGGAGACTCATGACGCTGTAGAGCAGTAGAAAGAAAAGCGACGCAGAGGACAAAGCTTCGGAACCTTCGTGCAGGTTTCCTTTATGAATGTTTGCCAAGTGCCTCCAAGAACTCTGAACTACATTTGGGTGGGTGACTGTCCCAGGCATGTCCCAGGCATTCCAGATATCCAAAACATCTGAAAGTTGAAAAGTATTCACCATAGTTTCAGACGTTTCCTAATGCAAGTGGGAGAGATTGGAATTTTAATTCAAAGAAATAAAATGGACTGAAGAAAAATAAACATTTTAGTGAAATTTGAATTACTCCAAAGTCTCTACAATAGTCAAGATCATCTTTCTTCAAAGAGTATTGGTGCTTTGTTTTTATCTGAATAGATTCAAAAGCTTTTTTTAAAAAAAATGTAGTCTTTTTGTAAACTTCCTAATGTATGCATTATTGGGGCTCAAGCTGAAAATCAGGTAGTATTTATATCTGGAATTTGGCCTCTCCTTTCCGTTTCAATTTTTTTTCTACCTGTAACCCCCACCCCTTCACTTTCTATAGTGATAGTTGCCCTGGTCTCTGTCCTCTTTTACTTAGATTAAAACAAAACAAAACAAAACAAACAAAAACCGACATGAGTTTATTTCAGGGTTATAGCTTTCTGTCCTTGTACATGCAGGTGCTCTTCAAACCAAAGCTGGAATATCGGGCAGTGTATTCAGTGCTACTTCCTGTTTTGAGGAATGGTTATTCCCAAAATCAAACCCCTTTGTTCAACCTTGTGGTTCAGGTTTAAATTGTCTCTGGAAAGACTCTGGTTCGTAAGAGGGTCCCGTGGAAGGAGACTGATTCATAAAGCTCTAACTTTACTAGTGGATCAATTCATTGATGGGATCACAGCTTGCCCACGTTGTTTGGAGTTAATTGGGGTGGTAGGCAGTGCCTGGGCAGAGCAGGACACCGGGTGCCATCCTGGGAACTGCATTGACCTCCAAACTTTTTTTCTCTCACTCTGTTTCCCTCCTGTCGATTCCTGCTGCCACGAGGTTGGGTAGTTTTGATCTCTCCAGTCCTTCTACTGTTATCTTCTGCCTCATGCCAGGTCCACAAAGATGGAAACAGCCAACTGAGCCTGAAAGCTCTCAAAGTGTGAACCAAACAGATTTTTCCTCCTTTAAAATATTACTCTCAGGTACTTTGTCATGTTAACAAAAATTCCTCTAGAAAATTTACCATTACATAGCCTGTAGGCTCCTTTGTTATATGGCTTTGTGGAATCATCTGTAATGAGCATACTCTAGAGCTTAGAAGCAAACCTGTCATGTTCAAATTCCTAGGAATTAGAGAAGAGATGTTAATGGAAATAGGGGAATTTAGAGGTTTATTTCCTCCCCTTTGTTTTCTTAAATATACTTTTCCCAAGACTCTGAATATTTTGTGAAAGAGAAGAAAAAAGATGAGAAATAATTTTACAAAGAAAAGCATTGTCAAAATTAGATCATCACAGGGAAGCATCTTATTTGTAATGTTATGTTTTCTAGGCACAGACCATATTGTTACACCTATGTATCTATTTTTAAAAAGTATCGTCATGAAGCAACAAAGAACCCAGCATATCAATATGCAACAGATGAGTGTTGAGAATCTATGGAGAACGAAAATGGAGACCATTAAATGATTGAGCCCTGTATTAAGTATAATTTTCAGTGACCTTAAAAAAGACTACTTTGTGTGCTTCTGGATTTGTTGTTCCCAAAACACACAGCACAGTTGTTTGCACAAATAACTACTCTCAATTTATCAGATAGAAGGAACAGAGAAAAGCCAGAGCTGTAATTCTGTAATTTCCACAATACAGTAGCTTTGTGTCTTATTCATGTTATCCAGAAGAGGTGAACTTTTCTGTACCTTTGGTGCTTGTCTTACTTTTTCTGGGCTCAGACATCCAGAGTGATCATATCTTTGTATCTCTTCTTCTCAGTCAGAAAATGGCCCTGTCTTTTGTATTCTGTGAAATTATTTATAGTTTTTAGAGAAGTAGTATAATCTAGTGATTAGAGTCTGTCTGTAAATTTCAGGAAAACATCCTGGTAGGAAGGGCTAACTGGAGCTGGCAAATGGAGATTAAAGACCAGGCAGAGGGGATTTTGTAAAAGGGATCGGGAGGGGGGTTCACCTCTAGTGGACAATGAGACTTAAGCATCTGACTCACCTCACTTTTACTCAAATTAGCCAAGGGAGCAAGCAATTAAGTGCATGGAAATTTCACTCTTTCTCATTATTTGCAAAGTGTACCCAGAAGGTGCAGATCTCGGGTGCTGCTGCTTTCTTCTCTGGAACTTGCCACACCAGCACACTGGCACATCCCCAAAGAGGAACACCTAGCTGTTCCTTCTTTGTGCCCACAAGGACGGTCAGCTGTGCCCTGATCCCCAGGACTGGTTTCGTACATTTCCGCCTTTGGTTTCTGTAACAGCAGGAGCTGACACAAAGTGAATGCAGTTGGTGTGTTGTTGGGTTTTTCTCCCGAGGTAGCACACCATGAATAAAGCAATAGCAAATAACTAAGACTCTTCAACTCCATATGCACCCAAACACGCACCTTCTTCTACTCAGCTCCAAAGACTAAATTGATCCAGTATCTGCAGGAATTGGTTCCATTCTTGTACTTGATCAAAATCCTCATTTTGTTGGAGTACAGACAAAACTTCCTTTTATAGATTTCCTATATCAAATGAAAGGTTAGTGTCTAGGGCTCCTTGTGGCCACCTTTTTATAGCCTTCCAAGGGTGATGGATTTATTATACTTTAAAGGATTAATTCAGAACAGAGCAACGTTGCAATGATATTGGAAACCCCGCTGTAACATTGGACTCTCTATCCAATGTCCTAACAACCTCACAGTGAACCCTAGGATGCTATTTTGTTATTTGCTGTGCTTCTTTTAAACAAACAAAAACGAGTAAAAACAATGGTACAGAATTTCAAAACAAAATAATAAGAGATTAACAATGATTAAGGTGTTGAGTTTTGTGATCTTGAAAGTAGTTACTCAGATTACAAGATATAAGCATGAAAAAGTGATCAAACAATGTAAGCACAAACAATTCTCTTTGATCAACTAACAGAGATTAGTATTATACTTATCTATCTCATATATATTTATATTTATATTTATATTTATATTTATATTTATATTTATATTTATATTTATATTTATGCATATATATTCTTTTCCCTTCTTTCTTTTCTCCTTTTCCATTCCAGTTGTTATTATCTTTTGAGCAATTTCTTCCCCTTCCCTGTCACTTTCACAAAAGCCATTGAACATTTTTAATCTTATATACCCACTCAGCTTTTTTACACAGTGTTTACACATGAGTCTGATTATTTCACTTGTGGGGATTCATCCAAAAATAGTTATCAGAGGTCTCATCCAATGCAGCTATTTGTCTTCTGAGTATTTTCTGAGAAAAATTAAAAACATGCTACCACAGTGATATATGTGCACACATGTTTATAGCAGCATTATTTGTAATGACTTGTTGAGTCCAGACCTACATCCCCAATCCCCCAGATGAATATATGTTGGCTCACCCAAACAGGATCATTGGTCCTCTGTTTTAATGACAGAATGGTCTTTGGATGGGAAAAACCTCAATGACTCCTACTGAAAATTTCTCTCATAACCAAGATCTTCTTTTCCTTCCTTCTGATAGACCTCTATGGATTCCAGATTGCCCTGGAACACAACTCATATTTTGCATGATTCTACAAGCCGGTGCAATTGCCTTATTAATAATTTGGATCTAAACAATTGCTTCAGCACTTCCCTGCTTACAGGTGTCTTTGCAATGAATGGCTGAAACACTACCATTAAACTATCAGGGCCTACATAGGACAGAGGTGTAGCATTCTGCATAACCTGCCCAGGCAACCCAAGGCCCACTGGAGAGATGGCTGCTCTGTAGATAGCTCAGTCAGTAGAGCATGTGATTCTTAACTTCAGGGTCATGGGTTGAAGCCACACACTGGACACCTCTTGCAGAAAACCATTCTGCTAGGAATGCTTAACCAGAAGGGGCAAGCAGAGATTAAAGACAAGACACAGAGAAAACATTGTAAGAGGAGCCGAGACTTAACCTCCAGTGGACAAATAGTCCTGAGTGTCTGGCTCACCTCACTGTTATCCACACTGGGCAAAGAAACAAGCAATTAGTTTCACCAGGTTCTCATTATTTGCAAAATGTACCTGCATAAGTATTTCTCTAAATGAGATCTCAGCTGTTGTTGCCTTCTCTGAAACTTGCAGTGCCATCAGGAATGCTAATTGCCAAAGGGGGACAGCTTGCTGTTTCATTCTTTGTGTGCAGGGAGGTTCACGTCGGCCTTGATTCTTATGACAAGTTTCTTAGTGTAACTGGTTAATTTTCTTTAATGTTTAGTAAATGTGGCATGTAAAAGTGTCATGAAAGCAGCAGTATAGCTATACACTTTTTCTTTAAACGGAAACTACCTGCTGTCAATGAAAAATTCTTGTGCTTTGCAGTACATATTTGGTGGACTTGTTTGTTTTCCCTGAGTTGAGCAGTATTTAGAACTGTTAACGAGATAGTTACCCAAAGATTGTAAATGCTTCTATCACAGGTTCCATTTAGTGCACAAGTAAGAGTATATAAACTCTATAGTTTGAGCTTAAAACTTTCTCATTCTTTGTCATCGCAAAAGACTCAAATCTTAACGCATTCCATTGACGATTAAGTATTTTGAGGATCAAGAATTCTTCAGATATGAGTGGCACAGAGGAAAAGAGGTGATGCTGCATCAGCAAGGCTCAGATAAATTTTCCTAGCAAGCTCATATTCTGCTCTGATTTCAACTCAAAATGCTTTCTCCTTCAGTGTTATTCATTAATTTTGTTTTATCACATTACCCAGTCTTATCACAAAACTGAATTTCTTTTCAATGTATTTGGTGTTTGCATTGAAAACAAATAGCAAGAGAATCTTCAAATGGCTCTCTATACATTGCAAATCTTTCCTAAAATAAACATATTTATGTCTTCCTTATTTTTCTATTGAACTAAGGAAGAAATGACATTTCTTTTGGAGGTGATTCAAAGTCACCTTAAAGAGACATTTTAGAATAATATATTTTTTCAGAGAAATAGAAATTAGATATATCTCAAGGAATTCTCTCCATTTAAGATATGTTGAAGTTTTTTTAAAGTAAAGAAAAATGAATCTACATGAAAGCAACAAATGGAAGGAGGAATAAATATTACCCCTAAATTAAATGTGAATTAATAGAAAAACATAACAATGAAATAACAATGGCTGCTTAAGTAACAAAAAGGGCAAGTAATTTATTGTGAAATATATTAAATGGTAGAAAGCTACATAAACATGGCACTATAGTAAAACTGATAAATTTTCAATACAAATGTTCAATGCAAAAGAGAATAAAGCATTAATTACACATTTAGAGAATAAATGAAAATATGAAATAATAGAATAGATCATAGAAAAATTTGTACCAACTAATGTGGCCTACAGGAAATCAACAAAATTTTGAGAATCATAATTTGTTAAATGTAACAATATAAAAACATTTAAATAATTGATCTTCAATTCTTTGCAACACAGATGATTTCATGACTGAGTTATGTTACCAATTCTACCAAATACATTCTGGGAAAAATTTTACCAATTTTAAATAATATGTTTCAGCAAATTGAAAAATTAATATTACTTTCAAAATCAAATTTTATGCCAATGCATCCCTAATAGAAACCCTGCCAAGCACATTGAAATGAAAGACAGTTGCTGTCAAATATTATTAACAGAATGTCAACTATTATTCATTAATATAGATTCTAAATGTCTAAGAACATATTAGAAGTTCAACCAAGGGAATATTAAAATGATGATACATGAAGATCAAACAGACTTAATACAAAAATGAATAGGTGACTTAACATTTGCAAATCAGTGTAATTTGTAACACTGTCAGAAAAAAGGAAAAATTAAAGGAAAATGATGTTCATCATAGTAGATAAAAGAAAACGTTTCATATAGTATAATAATCTTTTAAAATAAAAAATCAATAAACTAATAATATAAAATGACTTTCTTACCTAACAAAAGATTTTTGATAGCAAACTTAAACTCCAATTTCATACTATTGGTTAAATATTCTATAATTTTTATGGCCTGCAGAATAAGACAAGGATATCCTATATTGATTATATCTATTCCACATTCTGCTAGAATAAGACAAGGATATCCTTTATAATTATACCTATTCAACATTACACTAGAAGTTTGAGATAGTCTAAGCCTGAGACAGAATAAAAGATACTAATATCAAAATGAAAAAAGTAAAAATTTTTACTCACAAACAGAATACTTTACATAAAAGTTAATAGAAAACTACAATACATACAAAGAATTTATGCAACAAACTCACTAGATACAAATTATAATACAAAAGTTAACTATATTTTCATGTAGTACTAAGTACAGGAAAATAGCAAAAGAAAGGAATGTAGTATGTAAATCACAAAAACCTAGATATAAATTTAACAAATATGTGAAAACTCTCACACAAAACAGTATACTTTTCTGAAGCAAATTACTAAAATACATGGATCAAAGGTAATGCTTATGAATTGGTAATTTTTCAGTTGCTGAGATGAAAATCTGATTCATTTTGATATATGTATACTCATAAGCATGATAATTAATATTCCAGTAGAAATCTTGGAGATATTAGCAATAGGGTTTTAGGAAATACACATGAATAAAATATCAAAGTAAGGAATGATTTTGGAAACCTTATCTGCCATATTTTAAAGCACATATACAAAAAAGTTGTAATTTTAATACCTGAAGTACTTAAGTATTAGAAAGGGAATCAGTTAGAGTAAAAAAAATCATCATAGATATTCACTGTACATTCTACCATTTTCAATTATTATTATTCAAATAATATCTTTCTAAGTAAACTCTATAATGATCTTTGCTGAACAAGTGAATATAACATATGTACAAAGAGCCACCTAACCTTTACCTCTCACTATGTCAAAAATGTCATAAAACGAAATTTGTACATAAAGAAAAATCCTAAAATAATTTACATTCTAGAAGAAAATACTTCAAAGAAGTACTTATTACTTGCTATAGGAAAAAAATTCCCTTTGCAAAAAATATTTCTATGTGGCTCATAAACAGAACATGTTCTAATTCTTTTTAATTCCTCCTCTCCCTTCATCTACCTCTAGATCCCTTTCCCATTTTCAGAGGCTTTATTTCATATTATCTTTTGACTCAGTACGTGAGTTATACAAATAGCAAAGCAATGCAACATTTACATTTATTTTTCTGATTTACTTCACTTAACATTGTGAACTCTAAGTGCATCTCTTTTCCCTAAAAAAACTCAAATTTACTATTTATAGCTAAACAGTACTCTACTAATAATTAGAACACAATTTTATAATTATATATATGGGCTACATATATGGGTTAATAAATAAATAGTGCATATTCATTAAACTTACAATCACTTCGTAAGAGTAATAATTGATACTAAACAAGAGCAATTTATCAGGATTTGGGAGAAATAATTTCCACTAGTGAATAATTCCGTTAATATTTTTTATTAACATAACATGAAAAACATAGAATCATAAATCTTGTTAAAATAGAAAATGATTTCAGTTAATTCATGAATAAATAAGAACCATTAACGTATTAAACCAGCTTAAATGCCTCTGAAGAAATTAACTATGTTTAGAAAATTTAAAATAATAGTAATAGCGGGTAAGATTGGCAAATGCATTAGAAGTGACTGACAAAGCACCATTCCTGTGGCTGCTCCCCTGGAGAGAAGTTATTTGATCTTTTAAGAGTCAAAAAAACAGCAAGGACACCCCTTTCTATGGCATTGTAAACAAGCTGTGGGCTAGAAAGCCAGGCTCAGGGCCCAGCTGAAAAGAAAGATTTCACCAACAAGTACTTGGTACCTTCTCAACTGGGCTTGTAGGAGTCACTATAAGAGCACATGATAATGTCCCTCTAACTATGCAACTTCCAGGTCAAATTCGACAGAAAAACTCAATAATTAGCAAGAAATTTGGTTATGGTATATATTTTTCCTAAAGTCACAATTTATTTATATAGCTTTCCCCATCATTCCAATATAGAAATTTGTAAACAGATAAAAAATTACTTTGTGACCATCTAAGACTTTTAAACTTTGGGATAGTAGATGATTTGAAAATTTAACTATTCATCTATTTCAACAAAAGGAGATGACTCTCTCGCTCAACATCTCTTTCAAAGGCTTCTTATAAATATTTCCATGCAGCCGTATACCTGTTTTTTATAGAACAAAGGCCAAGCATCTTCTTACCCAAGCATCTCACCACATAGGAAGGGTAGATGGCTGTCACTGATGAGAGAGAAGAAATAAGCCAGAAGCCAGCAAAAACTGACATGGAAAGAAAGAGAATGGAGTATCTGCAGTATTAACTACTCTGTCTCACATCCCTTATTAGAATATAATTACTTGATTTGTGGTACACAGCAAAGGGGAAAGAGAGAGAAGTTGAGACAATGTGAAATCTTACAGAGCACTTTCCAAATCTTCCACCAAGACAAGGTTTATAAATATTCCTGTCACAGTTGCTTCATTGCTAGGAAACAGCAGCTGCTATGGGCTCCTCCCTCTGCCATTGGTAAGAGTTCTTGATGGCCATTTTAGGTTTCTACTTGAAGAACCAGCTTGGGGATAACACTTTGTGTGGAGAGGACTCTCCCTTCATGTAATAGACGGGGATGCAGAAATGGACAGAGTGAACTAGTCCTCTTAGGGGAAAGCCCGTATGCCCTGTGTGGTAAGGGTGTGTAATTCATGGCTGCTCTTTAAGAGCTTCAGAGCACAGATTATGGAAGGCACTGGAATTGGTTTCCAGGTTCTCTCTTTTATCAGTGTCCGTGTTTGGACTCCCAGCAAGCTGCAATATTTCCATTCTCCTTTTGCAAATAGCGGAGGCCACGTGACAAAGAAGGCTGACGGTGTTTGAGAATCACTGAAGCACACATTTCCCTTGTCCTCCACTTAGACACTAAGGCCCTTGCTGCAAACCCTTTCTCAAAAGCCCTCAACCTACACAACCCTGGGAAACCAAAGAGTTACAAGTGTCAATCTGTGAATTAAAAGTGGCTGAGCTAAACTCTAACTCGAGATTCTTTTGGATTAGTGAATTTCTGTTTTATTTAGTCCGTGATATTTTTGGATCTCTTTGTCAGGGAGACTTAGATCTTTCCCTAAGTAATAAAATAACACTTTGTACTCCTGACTTGATTGTCAAATCCGACACTCAGGTCACCTGTTAGGATGAAGTGTGGATGAAAATATGGGCAGACTATAAATGGAACCAACAGCTCTGGAGACCGATTTGGCAACATCCATTTGTACTAACTGATTCCATTCTTGTATTATTCATCCAATTTCACTTCCAGTTTTCTAGTTTTGAACCTTTTACACACGTCTAGAGCAAGACGTGTGAGAGCGTTCAACAGTTTCTGAGCAAACAGAAAGAAATGGATTAGCAAGACGGATTAGCACATGTGGTAGATACATTAGAATGGTAGCTGTGATAGAATGGTGGGAGGGATGGCATGGTGGCACTGCTTATAATGCAAGCACACTGGGAGGCTGAGGCAGGAGGTTTGCTGGGAGTTTGAGTCCATCCTAGGGTACATAGTGAGTTCAAGGGCAGCCTGAACTAGATAACAAGAACTTGTTTCAAAAAAATAAACAAAAGAAGGAAAGAAAGAAAGAGGAAGGAAGGAAGGAAGGAAGGAAAGAAAGAAAGAAAGAAAGAAAGAAAGAAAGAAAGAAAGAAAGAAAGAAAGAAAGAAAGAAGAAAGAAACCATAGAAGAAATTTTTGGGGAAAAGTTAAGGTGGTTTATAGTATCAGAAGAAAAGATAGAATGATGACATACAAGCAAGGCAGCCACAAACAAGGACTCTGCCACCATCCTATGAATGGTTAGCAAAGATGATCTCACTCCTTCGTGAGATTCCAACTGTGAAATGAATGGGTTTGCTCAGATGAAATATTAATATATTTCTAAAATAGAAAGCAAAATGTAACATGTATACAAAATCATTTTTATACTTAACTTGTACAACTCTTACCCAAATGCATACAATAGAGTTAACTTTCCGTCTTGCTGTCAAAAATTAACAAAAACATAGTGCTTAGCACAGTTTATTTGCTGAACATTCTGGAGTCTGAGGTCCCAGATGAGGACCTTGGGCTGAGTCTGCCCAGCACCTCCTCAGTCTCTCCTGTGGACTCTCTGCCTTCTCTGCTGCGGGAAATTCCCTCTCTGGTTACAGTCTTTATAAAAGACATTTGCAAGCACAGTGTAAGTCTACTAAGACAATCTCTCTCTCTCTCTCTCTCTCTCTCTCTCTCTCTCTCTGTGTGTATGTGTGTGTGTGATTATTAATTTTTTCTTTTAAATCAAGATTAAATAAGTTTACAGAGAACTCAGCACTGATTTTGGAGGTGTTTCAGTATGAGTTAATTACATGATTCCTCCTGATTCAGTTCTTGCTAAGCATTTTTGGAAGGAAGGCTACCGAAGTGGTTTTGGAGTCCTCTCCTCGCATGTGTTTCATTTTTGGTGAGGTTAACTCTGACCTCTTGGTGCAGGCTGCGTTTGTCAGGTTTCTGCCCTACACTGTAACTATTTTCATGCTTAAGTTTCCAGTGTGGATGACTCACCAGGTTAAAACTATCTAAACAACCTGCTTTTCCACATAGCTCTACTCACTAAGTTTAGTGTCTCTTGATGGTTGTTAGTTTAAATAGAGAATACCTTAGCTTTCATCAAATGCTAAGTTTACCTTTGCCTCATCCCCCCTCAATTTGATTCTTACTACTACACTATTAAACAGAACATTTCTGTTCACTTATTTGTGACAGACAAGATTATTAATATTTATGTTTATTCCGCTGCATAAATACTTTGTGAGATAACTGTTGCTGAAAAAGTATGCTAACATCAGGAAGCAACACTGAGTTTCCAGAAACCTGAGAGGACTAAGGAACATGAAAAGTAAAGTAATGTTTCACTATGTAGGAAATTCTAAAAAACAGAAATAATTGGGACAATAGGCAAAAATTAATTGATATCATAGCTCTGACAATTTCACAGTAATTAGGATTGTACTATTTGGAGAAGTTGAATAAGAAGTAATCATACAGTAATATGCACTATTTTTGAGAATTTTACATCAAATAATGTTTCAAAATTTCAAGTTAAAATGTGGTGAAGTATAAAAATATATAAATGAATTTTATGTTTTATATACTCTCAACTCTGGATTCTTTTCAGCTTGACTGAAGAGACTTTAAAGAGAAATTTCTGTCCCTAATAATAAAAATTGAGGTAAGTTTTCTAACCAAAGTGAGGGGTTTTAGTGACTATCACAAGAAGCAGTTCTTCTGGGTCCTTTTGGAAAACAAATAATGCTGCCCACAGTAGACTCCAATAGCTGTGTGGCCCTGAATCTCTCACTCCAGCTCTCTAAGGCTCATTTACAAAATGAACTTAGTAACTGCACTTTTCTGACTGTATCCTGAGTTTAAAAAATAACACATTTGTAATGACACAGGTTGCAGAACCAAAGCTGGTCAGGTTTAAAGAATAAAAACAGGGGATACTCAGGTAAATTTGAATTTCAAAAATCCAACAGATGAACAGACCTATAGACGTATTAGAAAATACATCCTCTGTTTTGTCTGGACAGAAAGAGTAGGTCAGTACTATCTACCATTATGTGAGTGCATATTTGTCAGCAGGAAGATTACTTACGATATGTCTTGGGTGGTAAGTCAAGGAGGTCTACAGATCACAGAGGAGTTAAGATGTGAAGAAAAGTGGACATGAGCCAGGAGTTAGTACTGTCTCAGCATCTGAGTTTCAGGCCTCAACCCTGGCGAAGTACTCTTTTCTTTCTTTATGGAAGAAAATAGCAGAGGAGGCAATTCAGACAAATGAGATGGAAAGACAAGAAAGTTGAGTCAGACCCCAAACACTGGAAACTTAGGAACAGTGTCTTGCCTCACATCCTGTGACATCTTACATTGTTCTGTTCATTAACTAAACTCATTCAACATTTCAGTAAAATATCACAATCACTCATACGGCAAGGCTGTCCTGGTGCCTGGACTTTTCTTTCAGGAATATTTAATTTTTCCTTAATTCTTTGTGGGCACATACATGTAAACTGTCTACAGAAATTTAATTTGAAATCTCTTTTCCACTGCCAAGAGCTATGCTTAGCAACACTAAATTAGATATCATGACTGACATCATTTCGAGGATGGGCAAATGGAACCTCTTATTTTCCATAGTCACAAACCTTTAAATTATAAATCTAATATTTGAAAGCCTTTTTTATCTAATCAAAATCTAAGCCACTTACCAAAGTTCCTACAACTGCACATTTAAAAGGAAGCAATTTTGCTGTATGTAAGTTATGCCACAATAAACCTGCAACTGTTAAGACTAAAAATAAATTGGAGTTTAGTGTGCAGTAGGTGAGTAAGTCGCCTTTGCTCTTATGAAAGCTCATATTATAAATACACTAACAAATTCTATCTGAAATATAGAACAGAGCTAAGTCACCAAAGGAATCAAGTACTATATTGAAATTAATAGGTGAAACTTGGTGTTCTGCATAGTTCATCTGGTAAACTGGCCCTGTCACAAGTAAACATAACACCTTGGGAAGAATTGCTTAAAGGTTCTGAGCCCACTCTTTCATTTTCAAAATGGACTACAGTATTTACTTATGGTTTCTTTGAAGATTCAGTGAAATTATGTATACATACACTCCAAAGTGCACACAGAGGCTGTTATTCCATGACATGCTGTTGGATTTCAGGTAAGCCTCTTCCTCCAGGTAATGAAGCTGAGTTGCAAGGGCTGACAGAATGAGAATTTCTTGTGTAGTCACCAGTCTCAAAGTGTGGAGAAGGAAAGAAAGGACATCAAGACGTTGCATCCCTGAAGATAATGGGGTGGGAGAAATAAAGAATTCAAACAATATGGATCAACCAAGGTGAAGGTGGACAAATATCCAGGATGCAACCCATATCTACAAAGTTTCTCTGCAGACGGGAAGAGGTGAATGTGACACCCTCTGCATTTACGATTACTTTCCTTTGCCAAGAACTTGTGGTACTGTCCTCTGGCGAAATTAATCTGTTCTGCGAATGTCTATGAAGTGACTCATAGAGTGCCAGGTACGGGAAGACTGTGTCCTGAAACTGTCAAAATAATCTCAACCTATGTAGGTCATTGAAAAGTAGAACTGGAAATAATCATTAAGGTACTGTAGCCTGTTATTTTTCAAATATATAACTTCACTTGTTCTCTCTCCCCTCCACATAGACCTTGGTAGACACAGGTTACCTAGAGGTAAAATGATATCACAAAGGAAGGAAAAGGAAGATACAACAGCCTGAAAGGTAGGTTAGTTGCTCAAGTTCCTCAGGGTGAGTGAAGCTTAATCTTTGGGAAACTGCAGAAGTGGGTGTCACATCCACTCCACCGACTGTGTAGAATCTAGGAGGATCTAGGACACACCAGCCCCTGCTGCTGAGAGGAGTGCTGGAGAGGGAATCAGAGTCCTTCCTCAGCATTTCCAGCTCCATGACGGGCAGGTGAAATACGTGGGCAGGAACACTGAAAGTTCTCAGGCAAAGGGAAGCAGACAGAGCATGGCAGATGCAGGTTGGACTGACTCGTACAAAATAGTAAGGGAGAGAGCTTGTGAGTGTGGTTAATAATCATCACTTTGTTAGGAGCTGGGTTAAGCAAACATATGACATTCTGTCCTGCATGTCTTCACTGCCCTTCGTATGCAAATGGTCATCATTTGTCATCCAGAGGGAGGTTTATATGCGCGTTTCCAAACTGTCTGACACAGGGGTATGTGGTCTCTCAAAGACAATGTAAGACTTGCATGTTTTTTAAAAATACTTTAGTGTTCTGTGACCTAATCCAATTGTTTGTATTTTGCAAATCAAGCAAATTACATCTAAATTGGTAGTAATACATTCATTACCAATAAACAAGCCAAGGTCTAAAAAGAAAAGATTAAATTATCTGCCTAAAATTCAGGCAGAAGATAATGCAGCCACGTGGCATGTTTCTTGTTAAGTGCTCTTTATGGTTTATTGACTTTGTTTTAGTCACCTGATCTCCCTGTAGACTTTACTACCTTTTTTTATTTTAAGACAAAAATTCCATATATTTACATGTATGTATTATATGCATATCCAGCATGTAAATTATGATTATCTAGTAAATTATATAGCAAATATCAAATAGTATGTAGTAATTAGCTATCTGTTACAGATCTGAATGTGTTGCATTAGTGTGATACGCTTATGGAAACTTTGCCTCTTCTCAACAGAGAGATCCAATTCTTTATTTTTGATTTATGATCCTCATGAGTGGATTGAGTAATTATCCCTGTTTCTTTGCTAAGGAGATTGGGGCTCAGAAAAACTTGTCTTTTTCTGTTACTCATAAGTTAACTTAGATTCAAAGCCAGGATGGAAGATCAAGGATCAAGTCTTTGCTGCTGGTCATTGAAGGCCTTATCATTTTCCCACTGATTTCCTGCTTTTTTGTAAGTCTTTGGGTTCACATTTTGAATATTTAGTAGGGCTATGGATAGCCTGGTCTGAAGAGTCATTGCTGTCTACAAGTAAGCTCCTTCTGCTCGGGATGAGTTTCTGGAATGTTCCATAATATGCTTTATGAAACTTAACAATGTGAAGACACACTATGATGACAGACACAGATCAGATAGCTGAACACAGAGTTGGCATTGAGGCAAATTTTTACCTATATAATAGAGTTCTTTATCTGGATTGTTACTTGTGTTTGTAAAAACCCTAAACTGTTTTCAGTCTTGGGGATGAGTCACTGCCATATAACTGGTGAGTAAACAGAAATACATATGAATGTGAGCTAAGGAAATGACCTTTGGTAGAACTCAAACAAGTTTTTTAAAATAAGAACAAAAACTGATTCTACCAGTTAGAGAAGAATCTGAATACAATGGAGTACTACTCAGCTATAAAGAATGATCACATTGAGATATTTGTAAGTAAGTGGATGCAACTTGAGAGCATACTCATAACTGAAATAAATCAAACTCACATGACTAAATACCATATTGTCACCCAAGTGTAAGAAATGGTAAGAATACATAAGATACAAAATCATTAATAAATACAGTGAAGGGGTAAAAATCTTCTCAAAAGGGAAAAAATAACATCTCAAGGAAAAGCAGGAAAAAGAAAAAGTAAGGGAAAAGAAAAAATATCTAAATTTGTATAAACACACTTAGAATAGCTAAGATGATTGTGCTACAAATTGTATAAGTTCATAGAACAAAGCAGTTAATATTCATAGGATTGGAACAACTTTGCATGTTTGTGTCAGGTGACCTGAGGAACTCTTGAAGATCACTATGTAAAATATCAATCTTAATTCTGTTCTTACCATCATTTTTTTAAGGCCTGTATCATTATTGTTTTGGGCTCTTTGCCATTGCTATTTGTTAGTCTTTTTTGTTTCTTATTCTTCTTGTAATCTGTTTTGCTTTGTTTTTCCCTTTAATGCAGAAAGATAGGTGTACATGTAGAGGCTTATACATGCCTAGAACTTCTCCTAAACAGTTTATGAGAATCAATTATATTATGTGTAATGAAATGAACAGCTATTTTGAAGAAAAACAGACATTATCGTATCCATTGCTGACTTCGTATCATCATGCTATGAAACCCTATAATGCTTCTGTTTCTTGTTTAGAGTGGTTTTTGTCTGTTTTGTATTGTTTAGTTTCAACAGACATGGAGGTATGGATAGTTATTTTGAAGAGAACAAGAGACATTATGGCAGATATTTTTAATTTTCATATTGTCTGGTTTTAAAGGGCTGTAATGCCTTCATTACCCTGTTCTTATAGTTTAATATTATCTTGTTTTGTATGAATTCATTGTGTGTTAAGATATAGAGAACCATTTAAAAGAAAACAAGAGACATTATGGTAGCCACTGTAGATCTCCTGTTGTCTTGTTTTGAAATCTGTGTCACTTATATTGTTTCTTCTGATCTGCTTTGTTCTGTTTTGTTATGTTTAGTTTTACCCCCTTTTAAAAAAATTAAATTAAATTAAATTAAAAAAAAGAATCTGATACCTGCAGTTTTGTTGTTTGAAGAAATTCTTTGTATAGCCCTCTGTGGAATAATGCATTCTTTGTATGGATAAAGTTCCTAAGTAAGGAGGAAAACAGGGAATCACATATTTTAGATCATTTGTTATTCTGAGATACAAAGTACTTTGGGATCTATCAAAAGCAGGAAACATCACAAGAGAATGACACCATCCGAGAATCACTACGTGAGGGCATCTCCTCATCAGACCCATTTTCCTGTGTTAGTTGGAAGGAAACAGTGGAGGTAATTGTCACACAGTTCACTCAAACAAATTGTGTGAGGTGAGGAAGTGGAGCCTATGTCACTCAGTGACAAGGCATATATTTTTGAAGGTTTGGCTGTTGCATTATGAAAATGCACTGAACATAAATGAGAAGTTACAATAGCAGCAGTAACTCTGACCTTGAATTGTACTTATCAGTGTTAGTGGACCACGGTACACCTAGCAGATTAGTAAAGCACACTTCTGGGCATGGCTGGGTGGATGAAAGAGCTGTGATTTTGTGTATATAGCTGATCCTTGGCCCTGTCTCTCTTGCTCTGTTTTCCTGCTCAGGTTGATAAAACACCAAGAGTTATGCAGTTTTATTCTGCAAACCCCTTCTGCCTCCATGTTTAGGCCTTGGAGTCATTCAGCTGTGGACCATCCCCCCAGAAACCGTGAGCCAGTTCAAAACTCCACCTGTCTTGTTGGGTTGGCAAAATTCACAGGCTGTACTTGTGACAGCCACGTGTAGCAGAGTATAGGCCTATTGGGCAGGAAAAAAGACAGTAGAAGATGGAACACAGAGACTGAGTATGTACAGGAATTCAAACAGGATCTCCAAGGCTCTTATTTATGTAACTTGAGAAGGAATGATCGATCACCCCAGAAATACACTGGCAGAAGAACAGAAAGAAAATTTCATGATTGTAGATTCCTGAAGGCCCAGCGACAAAAATTATTTCAAGAGAAAGTGATGACTCTCTGCCTTTCCCCAAATTAAATGATGTCTACCTGTTTGCATCCATGAGATTGTAAGAGTTTAATAAAGGGCAAAGAAACACAATCACTTCACATCAAGGTTTTGTGTGGTGGAAGCAAACTACTTGGGAGATGATGACACACAGTATATTAGCTACTGTTAGTATCTTATAATGTTATGTATTTTTAAATTGTTCATATAATATATCAAAGTAATATATATATATATATATATATATATATATATATATATATACACACACACATGACTACATAATGGCCAGGTAGTATATATAAAATATAATATCAAAAGACTTTAAGTACATTAAGCATTTCTGTCCACATTCCATGGATGATTCATTGATACTGAAAATTATCTTCCCCTTCCTGTTTATAGAACTCCATGGGTCAGAGGAAAGCTTATGCCATACACTGCCTACATTTAATGGGCAATCTCCAGTTTCCCTTCCACACTGCTGTTTACCAGTTACTGATGATTCCAGCAGCTCATGTCTCAGGTAACATCAATAAACTTTAACTCATGCAGTTCATGAAGCTATTTGGACAGCTCTGATACACAGATCTGGTTTTGGAGGCTGAATGTCTATTTGCATCTTTACAGATGAGTCATTTAACGTCTTTTCCCTTTCAAATAGCAGTACAAATTTCCTTGGCCTCCTTCACCCATTGAAATTATTGCTGGTGAGATAATGTCTATAAAACAATGCCAATACGTTACAAAAATGTGACGAGTGTTTTCTAAGGACCCTGCTGGATTTTCTGACCCACAGGCAGAGATGGAAACATATGAAATTGTATGGTTTCAATGATTTTGCAAAAAATGGGGACAATGGTAGAGTTTTCTTGCCTGACAGAGAGACATTAATGCTTTAGTTGCACAAAAATTTAAAGAGAGGCTTGTCTATCTTGAATTAATTTCTTATGAATAATTATTGCTTTGAAAGTGGATCAATAAGCATGGGTGTGTCTGAGGAGTACTTGTGAAGCAAAACTAGGTTAACAGCTAAAGGATTCTAGCTGCAGGGCATACAGCTCTCTTTCTTTTCGTCCATGGCTGTGGCAGTGCCATCTACGAAGTTTGCCAAGGTTATAGGTCTGAAAGTCACCCTAGTGTTCTTTGTTTGCCGTATCTGTCCTGTGGCCAGACTCTGTCACTGCTCTGTCATGTTCTCGCCACGTGCTGCTTACTTTTGTCTACTGGTGATTCTGCTTTTCTCTGTCTGCTCGAACCCTCTCTCCCTGGATATTGGAGTCTTCTCCTATTGGTTACTGGATGCAGGGTCATATTTCCCCATTTTATCCTTTGTAACCTTGGCACACACTGCTCTGGCTTCTGCTTCCTGATGCTTCCACTAAACACTCTCCCATACCTCTTTCACCAAGCAGGCTTTGCTGAGCCACGGGGAACTACTTGCAGTCCTCCAGAGAGAGGTACGACGTGTCACACCTGTGGCTTCTGCACATGTGGTGTCTGTGAGCAACGCCCGTCCACGGAACAGCTGTAGAGCATGGGGCTTGGAGCCGGGGCTGCCGAAAGGACTGAACATCACCTCCATCCTAAGTACCTGTTTGGGCAAAGTTCTGAGTTTATCCCTACTTTGGTGCTTTCTCTCTAAAATACAGATGCTGACAAATGCTTCTAATAAACTTCCAGTAAACTTCATAACTTCTAATAAAAAAGGAGATAAATTGTGTGAAATGTATCACATGCTCAAAATTCATCTGCATCTACTATTCTATTCTGTTCGCTTTCTTGAAATTCACCTCATGAATTTGTTTTCCTTTCACAAATCATTCCTACCGCTCTCCTCTGTCTGCACCAGGGCGGTTGCTCACTCTGTTGTGTAATCGCCCTTCCAAGCACTTATCACCGGCACGTGTTTGACAGTATTTGTATAAATGCCCAATATACAGTCTGCAACATGAGAATTAATTGGAAATAGATTCAGGTCTTATTTATTTTCTAATTTTGCAGACAATACATTTTTAGCACATATATATTGAAACAAAACAAGAAAATGACAGTCCTTGGCATTTATCACAAAATTTCCTACAGACATAGAATAAAGGTTTCTCCTCTATTCTCCTAGGAAATATGCAGTCCCCTTGGGTTTCATGGTAGAAATGTTTCTTTTTTCTTTAAGTGGACTGTTTTATTCCCAATGGACGTTTTCAAGGATACACTCACATCCACACACCCACACGCCTACCCACCCACCCACACACACATCCCTATCATAATTTATTCATTAGAGACTCCCAATGTCTTTCAGTAGCAGTGGCTTAGCATGTACTTAAGACAGATATAGTATGCATTTCACTATTTTGGTTAGCTAAAATATTAGAGATTAAAACTGGTTATTGCTAATCTGAAATATATTTACCATGTAGTGTGAGAATGACATAATGGCCATTTATTTTAAAACGTGTATTTTAACATATGGGAACTGATGAATTTTTCAGTTATCCACAATAAAGATATAATATACAAATTTGCATATTTAATGAAATAGTAAGTATAATTGTATTTATAATTTCATTAAAAATGTTAATTATTAATTTAATTGAAACAAGTATGAAAAGTTAATTATTTAAAATTCTTGGCTGGGATTTATCTTAGTGGCATAAGTGCCTGCTTGGCATGCATGATGTTGGGAATTCAATCCCTTGTACCAAAAATTGCAAAAAAAATTCTTGGAATCAGTGTTATTGAACTGTTCCTGCAAGCAAACTCTATACTAAATGAGTTACATACTGAAAGAAATAAATCCACTGCATCTTTGGTGATCATGAAAAAAATTTTAATCAGAATTTTAGCTTCAGGCATTCAAAAACTATTGAATGTTTCTTTCAGTAATGGTATTTATCCTTAATGAAGAAATTGGAAAACAAAAGAGAGAAAGAGAGAGACCAGCAACAAATCATTTGCCTCTATAACTTTCCAATCCAGTGGGACAAGAGAAATAAAAGTTAAAGATGGAGCCTTCTTATTAATCATTCACATTTTTCCTTTCCTCTGCTATACCCTTTATTATGAGAGCTGGAAACCAGCTTATGTGGTCTTGAGTTTTATCCAAATACTTTGCCACAATTTTTCTTACAAGAAGAGAAAAGAAGGATTAAATTCCAACCTAGAGAACGTGCCAATACAACTGCAAAACCTAAATCAGCAAAGTTCAAAATTTTAACTTGAAAATACCATTTCAGGAATAGAAACACATTTTGAGTTGAGTTTTGACTATATATTTTCATTTTCCTTTTTCCTAACATAGATAGAATTCAACTTTTATTTCTGTTGTCCCTCTGGATTACTACATTTTCTCTGCTAGCTGCTTGATATGCAACACATTACTGAAATTTTCAACACCTCAGTTCTTTATGTATAGAGGAGTTAAATCTTGCCTACTGCATAACCTATCTATTATGGCTTCAACAAATAAAGGTAAAATTAATGGCTTTAAATACCAAAAGTTCATTAATTCACACTTTTGAGAGTCTTCCATGAGTCTCATTAACTAAAAACCTGGTATCCTAAAGGTTGTTGTCTTTTGTAGCTTCTCTCTGAGAAAATTCCTTTCCTGGCTTCCTTAGATTCTAGAACTTTCCCACATTCCTTAACTTACTGCAGCCTGCCTTCATCTCAAAGCCAATCACACTGTATCTTTCTGATCATTCTAACCTAGTGACCTTTCTCTCTTACCCAACACAGGAAAGCTTCTCCATGGTTAGGGAGAAGTTAATTCAGCTTGATAACACCCACATAATGCAAGATGCAAGGGAACATACAAATTCCAGAGATGAGGATGTACATATCTGAAGAAATTCAACTTAATTTCTTCCATTATTCTGGGAAAGATACCACAGTTGTGTTTGTCATCAAATGTGGAGTTCTCAAACAGAAGCAACATTTTGCCAAATAATTCTGTTTGTCAACCAAAGTGTTCACAAATGGAGGCAGTCATTCATGAAGTGGGGCCCTGCTGTAATCTTACATTAATGAATGCCATGGAAACCAAGGTCGAGGGAGAAAGGAATGACTTTATACTAGATAAATTTGTGCTTGTGCTATGAAAAAAATTGGCAACTAGGAGAATCATGAGTAGGTTAAGTCATTTTGTGCTTGTTAATAAGGCGCTTTTCATGCCAGGAGCTTTCTCATCAGAACTGCAAAGATGTGTTTTACTGATTTGATTGTTTAAATAAAGACCCAGACACAGAAACATTCCCAAGAGTGACTTCATGTTCCGTTAGGAAAGGATGAAGACTAAAGGACTTCTGCTGTCTTGTAACCATTCAAAATTTAACTTTCTCAGATACATGCACACACAAAAAAATACATGCCCTAAGGGGCTGGAGATTTAACTCAGTGGCATAAGCGCCTGCCTTGCAAGCGCGCAGTCCTGGGTTCAATGGCCAGTAACAAAAACAAGAAAAGAAAAAAAATACATTCCCAATATTTGGGTTTTATTTTCAAAATTAGCCATCCAGGAAACAAAGCATTTTTTGAATGTACCTGGACATGAACTTCTAGACTCTGGTCTTAAGTTACTTACATACACTCTGTGTTTGTTTATTTACTGAATTATTTTTGCTTTTGTCTCTATTCTCTCTCCCCTGACACTCACCACGTGGATGATTTCATACCAGTGACACATTCGCCATTTTTGGACTTTCTGTGCACTCTGCAAGATTCTTATTTTGGTCTCCTCTTCCTTCATTCCTTCAGGATGACCCTTGTGCATCAATCAGTTAAATTTTACTTGTTCTCAAGCCTTAATTTGAGGGATGAGTCTTCTCTTATTTCCTCTGTCGGAATATCTCCATCTGCCCTGTAGACTTCCAAAGTCCTTTGCTCATACAAAGAAAGTATAAGGAAAAATAATATTTTGTGATTCTCTTAGTGTTCACGATGTACCAGCCATGCTTTAATTTCATTTTCATGAAGCAAACACAATGATTATTCACACATCAAAATGTGGAAACTAAGGAAAGACATGTTCAATATGTTACAAAATTCACAAAGCTGAAGAATAGTAGGATTAGAGTTTGTATACAGATATTCCATTGTAAAGAAAATGTTCTTAAATTATGTGCTATCAAGCTTAAATATCTTGGGTTTTTTTTCTTCTATGAGAAAAGGAAAAAATAGATAATAGGAAACAAGGCAATAAGTCTTTTGCAAGTGGAAAGAAGACAATGAGATGGAGGAGCTGGGAGGGAAAAGGGAGGAAAACAGAACTAAGTTGTATTATGCACATATATGAAGTTGCCACAATGATGAAGGTAATCGTTTTGCACCACAGGCATGTACTCATGAAGATAAAAATTAAAAAATTAAATTATGTGCTACAGCTGTAGTATTAGAAGTAAGGAATTACTTTATATTGTAGAATGGACAAGATTTTTGGCATGCTCAGAAGGGTAGCATAATGCTTGTACATAGGGATCCATAAAAGATAAACAGAAATACTAAAAGTGCTCACTTGCTAAGTAAATGTGCTGAGTCATAGAAACATAGCTCACTGTATGGATTTAAACAATTAGGAGAGGCCAGCTCAGATGCCCATACAGTTTTCCGTCTGTTGCCTCTGAAAGCCTGGAAGGCATGTGGCATTATTTTTCCTGAACTAAGTAGGGTTTCACACAGAGGAAATGATCTGTACGTCCACAGGAAAACGTCCTTCCAGATGTCAAGTCTGGTGTTGGCTGGGTCTCTAGAATGTCTGCTCAGCCATTGAGATCCACAGTCCCCTCTCCTTGCCACTGCTTGGCTCTCTGTCTGGCTACCTACAGCCTTGTTTGTATGCATGTCATGCTGTCCCTCCTGCCATTCTCTTCTGCGTACGTATTGAGATTGCCCAACTAACAGATGGCCAGGGTGCGTATTTGTTGACCACATTCCATTTCTTCTGTAGTAACTACAAAACTGAGCCGTATGGAGAAGCAGTTTGGAATCTCTATCGTTAAGATGGTGTGAAATGTAATGTCGTATCACCCATACAGCTGATTTTTGAATTCCATTTCTTTTTTGCAGTCTGGCTGTCAAATCCAACCAGAGAGAAATCTTTCAAAGAGATGAGAAGTTGTTCAAAGAAAAGCTAGAAAAGCATGTAAAACATTATCCATATCCAAAAAAAAATAAATAAAATATTCATTTTTTGCATCATATCTTTTTGACTAATAACAATATATTTTCACTTGTTTACGTACCAGTACTTTGAAATTATTGATGCCACCTCTAGTAACTCCATAAATGAGAGAAATAAACCTGTATGATCCTGAAGAAAGAGTCAGTCCTGACAGGAACGGCAGAAGTTTCTACTGTGAAGAAGCCTGTGCTGGGGAACATGGAAGGTGCTAGAATGATTCTAATCCCGCCCCTATCAATTCTCCACTTAGCGCCAGCAAACCATGCTATTTATATTTGCACTCTCTTAATGCTGCAGTATTTAAGAGATAGGAGAGACCAACAGAGAAAACAGGAGATTTACTTTTAGATGTCCATGGGCTCTGCAGATCAATCCAACTTGGCTGAGCAGAGGACAAAGGAAGGTTCCAGCTTTTATATGTTTGGTCAAGGGGTCAGGGGGGCCAGGAACTTGTGAGTGGGCAGAGGGGGACCAAGACAGCTTGTTAGGCTGTGACAGTTTTGTATTTTGGTGGCCCTGCTGAGGTATGACAGGATGCTATGGGAACAGGAGTTTATAAAATTTCCCTCACAGCTGCTTTTATCTGTTAGAACTAAGAACAGCAGCTGTAGCAAGGGGGAAGTTTGGGAAACTTCACTTTTTTTCTAATCTTACTTTATTAATACTTCCCCTCTTTACTCTATGTTAAAGGTGATAAAAGTTTAACATTTTACAGTATTCAATACCTTCATATTTAAAACCCTTTGTTTTCATTGATATGTATAACCAAATCGATAACTGGAATTATTTCCAGCTTGGTTAGTGTAAGAGATGCACCCCAATGTCATGTATGATTTATTTTCCTTCTGAAGGGGCAGGATGTCTCTATAGTACCTTTGGACTATGTATTCCAGATTGGATATTTTAAAATCCTTAAACTTCCTATTACCTATAACTCTGCATAGTATCCGTAAGCGCATTCCATTACTATTAGCAATGACAGGGAGACAGTTTTCTATTCTGCTAAAGTTCTGCCAAATATATGTCTTTAACATGGCTTGGTAATCCTTACTAATTATATTAGTATAGTATAGTGAGACCTGTGGGATAATTTTTTCTCTAAATGTTTGTGTGGATATTTCTGTTGTGTACGTTGAGTTGTTCAGCTTACTGGTGTTTGTGTTAAAACCTGGAGTTCTGACACTAACACTTGTATTCATCTCTGTTCAACCGCTTCTAGAAGCATGAAGAGTTAGGGAACAAGTCCAAAATAAAATTGAAAGGAATGGTGCTCAGTGTTGAATTTTTACTTCATAACATTAATAAATCCACTTTGACGTGCTTATTTTGTTTCATAGATAAAGATGTTCAAAAAATGACACATTACCTACAAAAAATAATTTTTATTCTTATTTCCAAATTGATAAACAGTGAGTGGAGATGGAATGTGTAGATGTCCTAAATTTTCATAAATTTGGAGGTAACTATGGCGTCCTTTATCACAGAATACCCTGCAAGCTATAAGGTTTTGTAGATAATCATCATCAGATTGAGGAAATTACTTTCTCAATTTTTTCAGAGATGTTTATTATACATATGTGGTTTCTTTGATCATTTTTTCTATCTATTGAAATTAATAAGTATGGTTTTCTTCTGTATTTAGCTCGCATGGTTTATTCATTTGTTAGGGCTACTACAGTGTATGTTGACAACTGAAGATTTAAAACAAG
>PVJX010017347.1:0-38532 GCA_004027295.1 Dolichotis patagonum
TTTAAGATTTGTCACTTCAAATGATATTTGACTAATATATTGTTTTATTTTAATATAGTCTGTCTATGGTTTACAAAATGATGTTAGAAGTCACAGTCCTACCCACACACCCACACCAGAAACTAAACCTCCTACAGAAGATGAGCTACATCAACAGGTGGGTCAACCTATAGAATGTCCTGTTAAAGGTTTTCAGAGTAACAGCTATGAACACCAGATAGTGAACGTTAATAGTGGGTATTTTCAAAGGTAATTTGTATGGTCAGCTGTCTCAGGTAGAATATTCTCAGTTAAGTGTTGCCAATGAGAAGCCAAGAAGTTAAACCCATTATGTGCATGTTTTTCATGTCTAATGATATAATATGATTATCACAAAAAGTGCTTATGCTTGTTACTACAGTGCCAATTTCCTTAAACCTTTTTTTTTTCCTACCAAACACTGTTATATACAACTTTTTAAAAAAATCATCTTTCCAAATGATTTGGATGACAATGTGTAATGTATATACCATTGTTGTCCCCTGATTGACATGATTTGAAATTTCATTGTAGCTTTTTTCTTCTTCATTTCTTTTCTTTCTTCTTATCTTTGAAATAAAATGGATTTAAAAAAACATTTTTCCAAATCATTGATCAATACTTCGGCTCCAAGAAATATTTCAAAGCAAACACTAATGTGTCATATCAAATAATAGTTATATCTCTTGATTGCTTTAATGGTTGAGCTTTTTTGCCTCCTAACATTTTATCGTACTGTAGTTTTTTAAGAACGTAATATGTGCTTTTTGCTATATCTGTATTCACCATGAAGGAAACGTAATTAAGAAAGATGTTAAAAGTTTTCAATGTTTGTTTATATGCATGTGAGCCTACCTATGTCGTGAATTGGTAAAATTCTCTCAAAACACAAATCACTGATACTTTCTTGGGATAGTGCCAAGGGTGGGATTTATTTTAAAACTATAGGATCAAATAATACATTTATTTTTTGAATTAAATATTTATAAGGAAATTAATTCTGCATTTGATTATTCACAATAATAAAATGTTTAAAATCTTCAGAACACTTTTCAAATAAAATTCCATCTTGTTAAAGTAACTGGAATGGTCACACTCACTACTAATCTATAAATACACCGGCTATGTTATATGCAAACAGATTTTAATCAGAATTTAGGGATGAAAATTGTGAAGTCCTTCCTTACATTTTCTGTAATTTTTTCAGATAAAATACTGGCAAATACAGTTAGACAGACATCGGTTAAAAATGTCAAAAGTTGCTGATAGGTGAGTATTCAAGATGTCATTATAAATTTTTAAATTTGTCTTAAGATATGTTGGTTAAAAATGGAAAGAAAACTGTTCAGAGAGGGGAATTGGGATAAATAATTGGAGCCCTGTAAGTATGTTATTTTATTTTGCCTTTTAGCGCTTAAGAAATCTTTCAACATACTCTTTTGTTATAGTTTAGGGACAAGTGTGTTCATTATTGTTTTAATTCCCTAGAGGTTCAATCCTTGTGCAACCAAAAATAAGATGCAGACAGTGATCCCAAGGAGTTAATTCTTTTCATTCTTGGTTGAAGAAGTGAAACTTAATATAACTGGCTATGTTTTTGGCAACTTGGAGAATATTTGTAAATTTGTTTTAGCATTTGCAGTCTACTCTGTTATTGAATGTTTTTAACATTTGAATTAAACTCAGATTTTTAGATTTGCCTTTTCTTCACTTAAATCTGTTCTTAATGGCATTCATATTTTTCACTTCAGGGCAGTGCCAAGTCCTACCTCTCCCACATCTTCTTTTCCTCCTAACTTTTGTAATAGAGTACAGACTTTTTAAAATTTTTTTTTAAATCAGTAATTTGTCTTTTACTTAATCCAATAAATACTTATGACAAAAAAATCCTTTTTAATTCTTTCTCCAAGTTGGTGAAAATCAGTTCTCCTGTGAATGTTTTACCAAGGACAAAACTTGACCCTTACCAGCCTGACGTACAGCCAGCCGTGTGGCCTCATTTTGACTTGCACGAAGTGATGAAATCTTTAACCACATCTGTCTCCCAAAAGCACAATAAGTTGTTTCATGTATGCTATTGAAACGTGAAATTTTTCCATTGTGTTTTATTCTATAAATGAGTGGTTCCTTGGCCAGACATTTTTATATTGTTTCCATTACTTTGGACTGGGCATATCTTCAGACAGAAAACTAAAAAGGCAGAATTTTTTTCCTCCCTAGTCTACTAAGTTATACGGAACAATATGTAGAATATGACCCATTTCTTGTGCCGCCTGATCCTTCCAACCCATGGCTGTCTGACGATACTACTTTCTGGGAACTTGAAGCAAGGTAAGTGGCATTTTTTTTCCTCCCAAATGCATCATTTATTTTGGGGATTCAGTGTACTAGGAAGAATCCTGTAGATAATGAATTGTAAAAGTGATTTTACCCCTTTATCTAAATAGGCCCATGATATAATACTCTTTTCAAGATAATGATTTTTGAACCATCGGTCATTTGCTTTTGTATTAATATTTTCATTGTTGATAGAGTACTATTCAGACATAAAAAGATGGAATTCTCTAATTTATGGCAACATGGATGGAATTGGAAGTCACCATTCAAGTGGAATAAGCCAATTACTCATATGCTGAAATCTAAAAGAAAAAATTGACTTCATAGAAATTGAGAGTGAAATGATGGTGACCAAGGTCACAGATAGTTCAGGTTTTAAAATGCATTAGTATTCAGATCTTCAGTTCTTGAAACGTAGTTCATTGCTATTAGCTTCTTTCAAAATCCAGATAGTCACAAATGAATATATATACACATAAAATGAATGCTAAATCCATAGTTACTTAAGCCCAATGCAAGTATGTCTGTAAATTCAATTTAACAGCTAATTGAATTTATCATAAACACTATGAAAAACTGACAAGAAACTGACTTAGGAAAAAGTAACTTATAATGTAGGACTTCTGGGTTTTTCATGAGCTATGTAGGGGAAGCATCATAGCAACCATGTTGACAGAAGCATACAACGATCATGTCTCTGTATAAATGGAGGATCAGTACTCTGTAGAACTCTAGATTACATTTATGGATAGGCAGCCATGAGCTTCAACACTTCATAAGCCCAGGGCTTTTCAACCACAAGTTCCACATTTTACAGGTAAGGAAGCTCAATCCCCAAGATGTCATTAATCAGCAAGGATTAGGTCACATTCACTGTAGCAGTCATAACTTAGTATTGAGGCCTTTTTGTTACCATTACATTTTCCCCAGTGTGACATGCTACCATGACACTCAGGTGAACAGTGGTCAAGAAATGAGGCTCTGTGTCAGAATGCCTGAGTCTTTGTCCTTGATTGTTTATCCGACATTGAAAAATTATGATTGTTTTTGTGCCTCAGTTTTCTCATCTATACAATCAGAATACTAGTACTTATGTCTCAAAATTAGTAATAAAACCTAAAAGATACTTTATCTGCACTACTTAGCATCTAATGATTAATATATGTATAAATCAATAAATATCAAATAAACCAATAAACAGTGAGCAATAAATGTTGTTATTAATTTATATATTATTATGATTTCATGAAAAACAGTCGGTGATTTTTTTTCTTAAAGATAAGCAAAAGAAGGAAACTTTACAGCATATGTGATTTTGAAGGGAAATGTAAGTAAGAATTATACTGAAAGGAATATATGGGCTTTATTTTATCTCCATTAGCAAAGAACCAAGCCAACAGAGGGTAAAACGATGGGGTTTTGGCATGGATGAGGCCTTGAAAGACCCAGTTGGGAGAGAACAATTCCTTAAATTTCTAGAGTCAGAATTCAGCTCAGAAAATTTAAGGTAAGACACAATATTTTGTTCCTATATAAGCTAGAGAGACACTATCTGTGATGTGTCTAGATATTTTAGATTAAACAGAGTCGTTAATCATCTACCAACATCCTGATGACGTTATGGACCTACTGAATTTCTGCCACCTAACTGAAAGAAAAAAGATAACAATGAAAAAAGTGTTGAACATTATCAGATCTTTATAAAAAATTTATTTTCATACTATCTTTGAATTTTTTTAGCTGTACTACTTTAGTACTTTTGAAAAGGACTCGATAAAGAAGTATAATTCTTAGACCAGTGTTTGTCAAGTTGGAGAATGGCCAATTGTATTTATAAAGTAAAGTATCACCTGTTTATCAATATTAACTTTTGTTTGTCTCCTTGCAAGTGAGTAACAGAAGAGAATGGATACCTGAATCAAATATCCCTAGACAAAACTCTAGGGGACCCGTCATTTATTTTGTAACTTTAAATACAGCCACAGGTCAGTTGGGAGCAGTACTGTACTGAGCTGTTAATGAGGCCAAGACACTACTTCTACCCATCTGTTATAAACATCTTTATATATTTTGGGAATATTCTAATTTAAGGTACATCTGGAAACAGCATTTCATTAATGTAATACACGTGGGTGGATTTTAATAGCTCTGTAGAAGATCACCTAAGTGAGTGATAATTTCTCCCTACAGGAAACTGTTTTTCCATTAGCTCTTTCATTCATTATTCTTTTGAAATCTGATACTCTATTTTTACCTTTCCATGACTTGCAGAGTCCTGTGAAATTCATTTAAAGAATGGTCATTCATTTGTTTTTATCAGAATTAAGTAGCACCAGGCATTATCATATTAATTTCAGGAGATTAAACAGGTAGCAACACCAAATAATTCAGAAATATGCAGAAAGTTGAGAGAATTGTCAAGGAAAAGGCAAGATAACCACAAATATTACCTGGATGAGTTTAGTTTTCTACATGTGTTTTTTTTTTTTGGTCATGCATTGTTGACATGAAGTTTCCTATTCTGTTTCAAGTTTATAGAAGCTTTGTTTAATTCCCGTGTGATTGGGGTTTTCTTCATGAAATATTTGCTTAAACCTATAGCTTCCAGAGTTTTGCCTATTCTCTCTTCCACCAGATTTAGGGTTTCTGTTTTAACATTTAGATCTTTGATCCATTTTGATTTTAGTTTAGTGCATAGTAATAGACATGGGGGTCCAATTTTAGTCTTCAGCATGTTGAAAGCCAATTTTTCCAGCACCATTTATTAATAAGACTTTCTTTCTTCCAGTGAATATGTTTAGTCCATTTGTCAAATATATGGTGACTGAGTATGTTTGTAGTTGTTTGTGCATCTTGTAATCTGTTCTGTTAACTCTTAGGTCTGTTTTTGTATTGTTTTGTTTGGTTTTGTTTTTGCCAGTACCATGCTGTTTTTATCACAGTAGCTTCATAGTATAATTTCAAATGAGAGATTGTGATGTCTTTGTTGCCAAGATTTGTTTTTGCTATTCTAGGTCTCTTCTGGTTCCAAATGAATTTTAGGAATATTTTCTTTAGTTCTGTGAGGTATTCTAGCAGTATTTTGGTAGAGATTGCATTAAATCTGCATTAAAATTTTGTCAGTATGAGCGTTTTCATTAAGTTGGTGCTTCCTATCTATGAGCAAGGGATTGTTTTCCTCTTTGATCTTCTTTTTAGAGTACTGTAATTTTCAGTGTGTAGACCTTTTATTTTGTTAGATAAGTTCTTAAGTATTTCTCTTTTTTTCTTTTTTGGATGCTGTTGTGGAAGGTGTAACTTCCCTTATTTCTCTTTCTGTGAGTTTGTGGTTTGTATACTGGAATGCTCTGAATAAACTGAAGACATTTCTAGATAAATGGGTGCACCTTAAGACCATATTCTTCAATGAAATAAATCAGACACACATGTGTAAATATTGCATTGTCTTTCTGATGTGAGAATCTGAAAGAGTAAATAAGGACCAAAATGTACAATAGATATTGTGAAATAGGAAGCAACTGTTCATAAAGAAAGAGGAATTTAAAAGGGGAAAAGAAAGAAAGAAAGAAAGAAAGAAAGAAAGAAAGAAAGAAAGAAAGAAAAGAAAGAAAGAAGAAAAAGAAAGAAAGAAAAAGAAAAAATGATAAAATGGAAACAAACATTTGTAAATAGGGAGGGGAAAAGGGGTTGATGAGAGGGGAAGGAATTGAGAAGAAAAAGAGGAATCAAAATATATTGTGCACAGGTATAAATTCCCTATGATGATTATAATCATTATGTATATCTAAATTGTACCAATAAGATTAATCAATTTTTTAAAAGTTTATGGGAGCCCTTTGCTGTAGCCTTTGCAAGATCTACAGTAGCTAAAAATTTTTATCAAGTGAATATTTTTCATCCTGAAATTGAGTCACTAATGATTAAGTGAAAAAAAATACACACAAATTAAAGCAGATACACGATTTTTTTTTGCATTTTAGTGAATAGGAGGATGGATTTTCCTGTCATTATCTAAATTTTTGTAAAGATTTGGACACCATGAGAATCACGACAAGAAAATAACAAGTGATGAGCCTTACCAGGATCATGTAGCCAGATAAAAATATGGCTCTGGCTCTTATTTTAGTTGTAGCTTTGTAGCAGATGCAGATAAGAAACACAAAATGATGAAAGTTTAGGTATAAGTCCAGAGGAGTGCCTAACTTAGTGTAGAGATCAGCAAAGGCAATATAGGAAAATTGACTTCCCAGGCTGAGAGCTGATGATGAAAAGGATATGAACAGGGGGAAAAAAACAGAAGAGGAAAGAAATTTGGACAGAGACAGTAGAGTATGCACACTTTGCTTCTGCATGGCTGCCTCCACGTCCTGAACTGAGTCAAAATATTTACCTTTCACAGTCATTTTAGTTTTGGGGAAGAGCCGAAAGTTACACAGTGCCAGATCTGGTAAACAAAGTAGATCAGGACACAGCATATGCGGTTCCCAGTGGCTTTCTTTTGCATGACACTTGGCAACAGCACTTACCCTACTTAGGATCATACCTAGTAAGGACCCTCACAGTTCCTTTGTCATGCATTCTTTCTATTACAAATTATGAAAATATCTACATCACATTTCTGCATTTTCAATATTATTTGCATTTTCAAAATTATTTCTAAATCTAACCAAAATGATAAAACTGAGTCATTTTTTTAAAAAATTAAGTACATTATTTAAATTTATGGTGATGTGGCACCTTCTTAGTATATATAGTGTGATTGAAAAATGCACTGAATGTTTAAATTTTTTAATCCATTATAGTAAAGATGCATTGCCACTAATCCCCTGAAAAGCCCCCTCACTTCAAACACGCTTATCCTATCATTCTTGCCACTTTTGGGGGGAGGTACCAGGAATCAAACTCACAACCTTGTGCTTACCAGGTAGGTGCTTGTGCCGCTAAGCTAAATCCTCGGTCACTTGCCACTTTTTGAAACAGTTCTCAAAGCCCTGTTATTTGAATGTCTTTAGTTGTGCTGTGATGACTGCCTTGATGTTGTGAATCAATTCAAAACATTTACCATTCCTGGCCATTTCGACATTGGGAAGAAGCAGATGTCACATAGTGCTAGGTCCAGTGAATAAAGTAGGTGATAATACACTGGAATGTTTTCACAAGCCAGGCTTTCTTCTGGAATGCACTGCCCAATAGCATGCAACACATTTTTGCTCATATCTCATAGTGGGCAAGAAAGAGGACTTCCATAACAGCTCCAGAAAGTGACAAGTAGGACAGGATAAAAACAATAGGGCATGTTTTGTGGACTATTAAAAGCAAGACGTCTTCTACTGTAATAAATTTTGGTTATTTAAACTTTCACCCTGTATCTCGATCACTTCTCTATGTTGCTGTTTACTATTATGAAGCAAAGTATTCTTGTGTTCTGTTAGTGTATATATTCTCTATGCAAATATGTGTGCAGAAGTCAGTGTATATTTTTTCCATAGCTTATGAAATGCTGTGATACCTTTGCTTTTCAAGCCTTTCAAGTAATTGCATGCAAAAGCTCACTGCTTTTGTCATTTTATTACACTTTCAGTTACTACAAATTGCTTAAAATAAGCTAACTGCCCTGCTTTTTTCCAGGTAGGGCATTTCCTAATTTTGTGCACAGGCATCTTTTATCTCCAGGAAAGCTTCATGGTAAACCCAGTAAAGCAGAAATGCCTTTCTATGCCAATCATCATTGCTCACATGGACAAAATATCCAAAGAATACGTTAGAGTCCACTACTTTCTCCCCACATTAGAAACTCTATGCCCACGCTCTGAATTTTTTTTCTATTCCTCTTCCTAATAAGTGATTTTCTAACAGCGCTACTTTACTTCCATAAAATTAAGATTGTATAGTATCAGGGCTCTGGCAGGTTGTTTTTCATGACAACCATTTGAAAGAGAAAGTTTTCAGTATTTCTTTCCATGGAATTGTTTTACCTTTGAATACCGTTATTGGAGGGAAAGCCAGCACAGACCTGGTATCACAGCCATCGGGAAAAGTGAACTTGCTTTTGTGATTCGTGATGAACAGTGCGGTCAGGAAGTAGGAGAAGGGTTTTCAGATCCTGACCCTTCAGGGTGAACACTTTATGTCGCATTTTGCCCAGGTTCTGGCTGGCAGTGGAAGACCTGAAGAAAAGGCCTATTCGAGAAGTGCCCTCGCGAGTTCAGGAAATATGGCAAGAATTTCTGGCTCCAGGGGCCCCCAGTGCCATTAACTTGGATTCTAAGAGTTATGACAAAACGACACACAATGTAAAGGAACCTGGACGATATACGTTTGAAGATGCTCAGGTAGGTGTGTGACACCGAAGGACTCCTGAGATGTGTACAACTCTGAAAATTTCATTTTATTTTCATTTGTATATAGCAGACATTTGTAAAATATTCAGTTCAGGTAATAACTGTATATAAAATAACTCATCTAAGAAAAAAGCAAAGTCATTTCAATAGATTTCTAAAACCTTTAAAGATTCTGTAAATGTAAATAGCTTTTTGCAAGAGATTTCGTGAAGGAATGTACTAAATATTTGAAAACTTTTACTGTGTTTTTTCCCATATTTGGCATGCAGTATTTGAGCAAACTCTTAACAATGGTGCCACCTCGGTGTTACGCATTTGTGCTTTTTGATATGTAGATTCTAAGATTCTGATTTTCCTAAATTATGCATTATTATGAATTTTTATAACTCAGCTAGCATTAAGTTCAGTCAAACTCAAATCAAGTTTTTCCTCACCTGAAAAAATGAAAAAAAAAACTAAATTCAGGAATGTGTTAATTTTTTAAATTAATTTTTGAATCTGTAGAAATAATAAAGGAAATATATTTTAAGTTTCTAACACAAATTTGCAGTGTTCTTTTTTCACACAGACGCTTAACTGCTTTCTCAGAAAACCATTAAGATTTCTTTTTCTGAGAAAAATACTGGTGTTGGGCTGTCTGTTTAGCTCAGTGGTACCTATTGCCTGGAAAGCATGAGGTCTTGAGTTCGATTCCCGGTACCCCTCTCCCCACCCAAAAAAAAGGAAAAGAAAAGAAAACTTGGTGCTATAGAGAAAAATCAACTTGTAAAGAGGGGGATAGTATTTCCTAATGATATGTTAAGGTTGGCTTTTAAATGTGGGCATATTAGAAAAATATTAATTCTGAAAGTATCTTATTCTTAATAATACCATTTCTAAACATAAAATATGTATGGACGAGAAGGGTATACAGAAATATCATTCCTATTTCTTATTGGGAAACACATTCCTTCTTGGCTTTGGCTGAAAACAGTGAGCCACTGGATAGAAAATTAACACAGATTATAACAGCTAACCAGACAGACAACCATTCCCTGTAGCTAAGCCATGGTCTTGAATAGAGAAATAATTTCATTTTACAAAGACACATGACAGAAAGCAGATGAGAATTCAGGCCCTATTGCTCACTCATTTCTCTTCTGATTTATCTTTCTTTTAATTGAAGGTAAACATGTCAAACTTTTTTCTAAGAGTCTACAATATGGAAAATGTTTGCATGCCCTTCCCAAAGTCTTTACCAAAACATTGTTTTACTGTCTGTGACACTAAAAAATTCTAGTTGAGCAGGCTTCTCAATAAAATGAAAAAAAAAATGTTTCCATACATAAAACATTACTATCTGACCTTAAGCTTTGATTTTTTTTCATTTAAGCTTAATTACTTAATTCCAGTTTTTGTGGATGTGTTTATCCTCTCTTCAAAGATATAATGCCAGCTATTTGTTTGAGAAAAGATGCAAGGTAAAGTTAAGGACTCAGATTCTAGAGATTATTCTGATCTGAGTCTGTTTGTGACATCTTACAAGTACCTCAGTTCTCCAAATATAGTAACGCCTAGCAATCTCTTTAGGGTTTTGTAAGTAGTAAATTAACTAAAATAGACCAGCTCCTAGAAGTGACCTCTCATGTAATCAAGTATATTGAAGTACTTACTATGTATAGCCCAAACTCCACTATTTGTCATTCCTTCAGTTGTCACAACAGTGTTGTTTTTTATGTTAGAAAATTAAGAATCAGGTAAATGAACCAATTGATCTGAATGTAAACTGTTTGAAAGTAGTAAATCTTGGGCAATATCGGATCACAATCCCAAAATGCTTAATTCCAAATCCAAATATTCTTTCAATTTTCAAATCAATTTTGATGCAGAACTAAGTTTACCGTACCCTTAGAGGTCAAAGTTGGGCTAGATCTTAAGGCTTAAGTTTGAATGTCATTGAGTGGATTTCAGTTAACTTCAAATTCCTCTTGGTGTTTTAAACCAATGAAATCATTTCCTAAAATATGTTTTATCCAAATAAGCAGCAAGTAGTGCATCCAGTATACTCTCAAATATTTGTAACTCTACATTTAACTGGTATTTCAGTAGACTAGAAAGACCAAGAAACATTTCAGCTTCCCTGAGCTACAGTAAACTAGAAGAGAATCTCCCCAAGACCAAAACTGAATCAAATGAATACATTTTTTTCTTTGTTTAACTTTTGTCTCAACAAACATTCATCATTAAAATAGAACAGGGGCTGAGGTGTAGATCAATGGTAGAATGCTTGCCTAGCAAGCTTGAGGCCCTGGGTAGCATCCCCAGTACTGCCTAAATAAATAAATAGAATGTTGCATACTTATTAGGAATGACTGATTTAATATTTACATAATCTGTTTGCTTTTTTTATTTTTGAGACAGGGTCACACTCTGTAGTCCAGACTAGCATTAAATTCATTAGGTAGTCTAGGCTAGCCTTGAATTCATGGCTATCCTCCTGCGTCAGCCTCTTGAGTGATGGGGTTACGGGAGTGCACCACCAGGCCCGGCTTGGTGCATAATTTTTAAAAGAAGACATACAAATACAAATTTGAGTTTAGCAATTAAATATCACAAAATTTGTTTTCACAATGAGCTCTGACCCAAGGAAGATGTGGATGACAATTCTCTATGGAGTTTGTACTGAAGAGAGGATTCCTGTGGGCTGTCTGTCCCTCCCAGCAAGTGTGGAGCCCAAAGTATCCAGAATGATGATTCAGTCTTGACCCCATGTCATCCAATTTGGCCTACAGTCATTTTTAAAGAGCAGATTCATTTATATTCTCCAATGTTCTACATAAATCAACAATTTGACTTGAAATGATTTCATAATATCCCAATAAACCAAATTCCACTTTTTCAAAGGCCTGGATATGGTTTTCCTCCTCAGTGGTTCCCAAACCAGCTCAAACATTGATCCATAAATGAAATAACAAATTGGAAGATCTAAGCATCGTGTAAACATAAGGTATTCTCATCAGTGGCACCGCTGCTATTTCCAGCTGCTATTGAGTTGTTCCTTCACCACATGTGGTGTTCTTATCATGGTATTTTATTTTCCCTGAGAAGCAATAACAGAGCATCTCAACAATCATTTCTTTTTAGGAGCATATTTACAAGTTGATGAAAAGTGATTCATACCCACGTTTTATAAGATCCAGTGCCTATCAGGAACTTCTACAGGCAAAGAAAAAGGTATCAGTTCTTTGTGACTTTTTTTTTAGTTCTCAGTTATAATTATGTAGATTAATTATAGAGACTAGGTCCCGGTACTGAATAAATGGTAAGTGATCATCCTTCAAAACCTATCTCCCCAAACACATTTCATTTTATAAGAGCCATTTAAGTTGTTTTTGTTCATTGGTTGCTTATTTTATTATTTTTGCTTTTTGTTTGTTTCTGCAGATGTTCATGCTTTGCAAAGTTTATTAGATGTTCTTTTCATGTTTCAGGTTAATCTTATGTATACCTAGTTTAAAAAAATCAAAACATCATAATGAAACAAAAACAGTATTAAAACCTTAAAATGTCAAAACCTTAAAGAGGGTTTTATTTAGAAGCTGTGTTGTGTATTCATCACTGAAAATAGACCCATATTTTCAAAGACAGCTGCCAGGATATAGTAATGTTTCCATGTGAATTTTTCATTTGACTTGTATCACAAATTACTTAATATCCATATGATGAATGTCATACACCTAAAATTGTACTCGGGCACATCTTTGGAGAATTGTACGAGATTTTATATGGTCAAAGGTCAAAGTCTCACTGTCTGTATCTCTTTATGTGATCAGTTTAACAGGATATGGAAAATGTGGCCAAAATATCAGCAAAATATGTGTTTTGATGTTAAAATAATCTATAATAGTGTGTTTTTTGTTTTGTTTTTAGAGTTTTTTGAGGCAAAGTCTTGCTCTGTAATGCAGGCTGGACTTGAATTTCCTGTGCAGTCCAGGCTGGCCTTGAACTCACAATAGTCTTGCTCCTGCATCACCCCTTCTCAGTGCTGGGATTATAGGCATGTGCCACCACACCCAGCTTAATCCACAGTTTCTTGAAATTTTGAGACTAAATTTTAATTTTATGTGACTCATACATTCAGAGTAATGAGTTTTTTAAAAAATCTATTTCCTTTGCAACTGGAAATAGTCTGTGGTTGTACTGCCCAGTGAAGCAGCCACAAGCTACAGGGAGCTTTTTACATTTAAATTTTAGTTAATCAGAAATCCATAACATTCTAGCCAGATTTCAAATGCTCAGTCACCACAAATGGAGCCTTTACTACTGGACAGCTTGAATGGGATTTCCACCCATCAGAAAGATCTACAGCATTGATGATGTAATCAGCAGAAATTTAGCCCGAAGAGAAAAGTATGAGGAAATTCTAAAGATATGCCACTACATTTTCAAATAGGCTTTGTAAAGGTCAGGATAAAAATTTCACCTATCTACTTTATTTTTGCTCATTTGATTTTGCTGGCGATCATACCATTTTGTTTGCCCATATCAAGAAGTTTTGGTGTTAAAAATAAAAGCAAGAAGGAGTTAAGAGTCCACATCCAGTAATAGGAGGCCGCCGTTGTCACCCCTCCTACTTCCATGGGACCCCTGATTTAGAATGCAGACATAGCGTCACATCATTTCATCATCCCATCTTTCTCTGCTCTGTTTTTCTTGCTCTTTTTTTTTTTTTCTTTAAATCTTCCCTTGTTTCCTTCACCTGCCCCAACTTATACATGTAAGTCTGGAAACTCAATGGATCGCAGAACATCTTTTGAGAAAATTGCACAGAATATGGTAAGTTTTATTTTGTTGAGGAATTACATATCATTAAGTGGAATGAAATTTTCCCAGTTTCACTCTTTCTAGCCCCATTGCTCATCTAGCATTTTTTTGACGTAACAGCAAAAACTTTTTCCCTGGACTGGGGATGTCACTCAGAGCTAGAGCAGTTGCCTAGCCTGTGTGAGGCCCTCAGTTCAATTCCCAGCAGTGCCAAAAAAAAATAAAAAAAAAGCCAAAATATTGTCTTTATTCAAATCCAGAACTTAATGCTTCCTGCTTACCTTTCTGTCCCAGCCCTTTGTAGGGTTGGTAAAAATGTCACACATGAACAACTACATGTGTCAAATTAAGAGTCAGAAATGTGTATATAATAATATATTAAATAAAGTCTTAGCAATTGTTATTTGCATTTTTATTCCATGTATCTGTTTTCTTATCAATGATAATGCATGCATTTATATGCTCTTACCCTTAACCCTTCCTTAGATTTAGAAGTTTAAAAGCAAAGAAGGTTCTGTGCTTTCTACTTTTGCATAGAAAAAATGATCTAATGAGCTGTTTAAAGCCAAAGAACTTATGTGACTAATTGTTGACGACAAGATAGTCCCAGCAAAGACCCACTAGCATGCCTTCTTATTCCTTATTTTTCAATAATATGTCGAAAACTGTTGCATAAGTCATCTAGGAAACCAGTAGTTCTCCTACCAGAGTTTTCTTATTATCTTGCCATGTGTTTTGGTGATATATATCTGTTTGTGGGATTTTTTTTCATATATTTATTTTTGTTATTGTGCCAGTGCCTTTGGAACTTTCTAACATTGTGTAAGCACAAACTAAAGCCTTCAACACATTTATTTTTATAGGGCAGAAACATCCCTATTTTCCCATGCCATAAAAACTGTACACCAACACTGAGGGCCAGCACTAACCTGTTATGAAAAGAGGTAGAAAAATCTTGGTTTATACTCAAGTTTGTCTGTATTGTCCATTGAGTTGTGTGGTTAGTTCCGTGCTGCTGCTGTGTGTGTGTGTGTTGTGGCTTTTGCTGTGATGGCCAGTTAAGTGGAGTTCTATGTGTAAAAGTATAAGCAAAGTGGAGTCAACAAAGATATGGTTTTTGCTTTCAGTTTTCTTCAAGGTTCTCTGTGGTGGGGAACATTACTCCATTTTCCTTTTGAATTACCATTGGGACTATACATAGAATTTCAAACAGCACTATATACTTTGAACATTCAATGTGACTGCATGAATTAAAGGGATGGAGAATACAAGTTTCCAGAAATTAATTATACAACAAACTTCACAAAGTCTTGGTTCTATCTACTAGAACCTTTGTCCTTTAAAATAAAATTTTCTTAAATGTGTCTCCTAAGTCACCATGGAGAGAGAAAGATGATGTCAAAAACTTCCCTGAAATTTTACTGAAAAAAGTAGCTGTAGGATATTGCAAGGCACTCTGTGTATTATTTAAACATTATTTCAAATGAATCACTTTCTAGTGTAATGCTTACAAAATATTGTTTGTGAGACCATAATATAAGTTTCTGTGATATAATTAAAATAGTAACTCAATCTGGGGGAGATCGAATGGGGAGGTAAAACAATTACCTTTTCTCTAATGCTAATGAAAATCTGACCCACTTTCCAACTCTTTGTCACACATGGCAAACTTTAAGTGAGAATTAGCGGAAAATAAAGGGAAGTCAGGACTGATCAGTCATTTTCAACCAAAATTCGTGCAAGTGCCAACTGCATTCCAAATACTTTGCTAAATCTTGGGAACATGTAGAAGGTATATGAAAGGTAAATGAAAAGGTACCTAATGGTTTAGAGAAAATGTTACAATGGACAGAAAAAAGTTAACTATCTCTGCTTGGTGTTAGGGGGAGAGGAAGGACCCCCATATAATGTGAGAATTCCCAGAAGGAGTAGCATTTACCTGGATGAACAGTATTTCAGTAAGCCAAGAAAGGCAAAACTCTTGAAGAGGATATGGGGTTAAAATTGCTGAAAAAAAATAATGTGAGACACACACACACACACCCTTACACATACACACACATTGTAATAATGTTCAACTAGACTTCAGAATACATTAACCCTTTTCCACTCAGGAATGAAAAGTGGCATTTTTCACTGTATATTTTGCTTTGGTATTACTCCAAAGACATGCAATAAGGAAATTAGAAACATTCGCTCAACTCTCTCTTTGGAGTGTTCTTCTACGTTATCATGATTTTTAGGTCTGGCATCTGTCTCAAGCACCCAAAGTATTTATAACTGAATCCTATAGGCACCTTTATAGGATCAGCAGAATAATTTTAATACAAGATGAATTTGTGAGTATATTATAATCATGGAGAAAGATGGAATTTATATAAACATTTTAATAGAGTCCTATTTTCAGGTTGTCCTGGGAGATGTAGGGAGACTGTCAGATAGGCAGTATCCTAAACATTTTTCTATCCCAGTGGGTGAGCAAGTGTGCACACTATGAAAGGAACGGGGAGTATGTTAACTTGTTTTCACTGGAACCAGCCATGTACCTAGCTCTGTACTAGTACCTTATGTCATTTAGACTAATTTAATTTAATCAATTTACTGACCCTTCAAAGTAGATATTATATTTGTTGTTTTATCACTTTGCTAAGCAGCTGACAGGTCAGAAGAAGCACATAATTTGCCCAAAATCACATAGTGAAGGAGGTGACACTGACCCAAAATTTATTTTGTTCCTACTTTTTTCATCTTTCCACCAACCGACTTTGCTGCTGCTGGATAGTCTTCTGACAGAGGATAAATCCTGCATCCCGATGACATCTTCTCCAGCTTGAATCCATTTCGGATTTATGCCTATTTTACTGACTTTATTTACATTTTCCTGAATAGTATATTAATAACCTGTGTAATAGAATGTTTCAACCCAGAGCTGAAAATTTTCTAGCCACGTCTTCCCAACACCTTTAGAACTTCTGTTGGTTACTCAGATTAATAAACACATTCAAGCATAATTATGACAAGTAGCTGTGGGTTGCATAAGATTTTCAGCATTCCAACGGCATCTGTTCTACTTTGCTGGTTTTGTTTTGTTGTTTATGTGCACAACAATTCCAGGACAGCAGCAATTACCTCACTTTCATAGAGGAACAAATGAAGGAAATGAGCAGAGGCTACATCACCAATACCAGTCAGTTTATAAGTGTTAGAGCCAGGACTAAAAGCGAATTTTTCTTACTTCAAATCTATTACTCTTTGCAGATTACTTTTATTCTTTCCACTATGTCTAAAACAGATGGGATAAGAATAACTCACATTTATATAATGCCTTCACTTCGGCTGCTGGCTCAAAAAAAATCTAATTTCCTGTGACTTACTCTTTTATTTCTTTATTTTTCCTTGCTATTGGAGAAGTCTTATAAGGTCTGTCTTTCAAAGATTACTGTGTCCCTTCATGCCTTTAGATAGAATTTGTATTAGTATTTATATTGTTCTGTTTTGACAAAGTTTGAAAGGTTTGCTGATTATCACAATAGTTTTGTTCCTTTCTCAGCACCACCAAATCCCATACCATTTCTCCATTCATTATACTTTCACAGCGTCTGTGTGCCACGTAAATCTTATGTAGGAGTAGATAAGAAGCAAGGGGGAACCAGGGTAGTAAGATTGATCAGCTGAGCCTTCACTCAAAATTCATAAGTGACACATCAAATTTACAACTCACCTCTCTTCTTAGTCTGTGTGGAGGAAATTAAATCAGCCTAGATTTGGGCTACAAAAGTAGAAATGAATAGTAGACAATGTTTTTGCTGAACTCCCAGGTATTCACCATTTTAGCCTCTTTGGGGGAATAGTTTTATTCTTTTTCTACAGACAGTTATCTGCAGAGCCTTTAGAACACTCAGTAAAAAAAGTTAATATAGCCTTTTGGTTACAGTGTCCCTTCTGCTGATACTTAAAGTGCTTTGAGCCTTTTAGTTATCTTCCAGACAACACAATGTAATTACCAAGAGAAGTGGTAATTACACTCATGAGAGGTTTGTTGTTGTTATTGTTGTTATGGGGTTTTTTTTCCCCAATGCTTGGAATGGAGGCCAGGACCTCACACTTGCTAGGCAAGCTCAGTACCACTTACCTGCCCCCAACCCTGCTTCATTGAAGATTAAGAGCAGGATGACATTTGTTCTTTCAGGATCAAATCGGTATTTAACTCTATTAATAGGAAAAACGTAATATGACCCATGTAACGTTTTTAAAGTATTAAAAATGAGAAAGATACAAAACTCAGTTCTTTACTACGTTGTTTTGATGAAAGGAAAGTAAGTTCTTTATCCAAATTCATAATGGAACTGCCGGTTCACATAGCCTTATGCAGATTTTATCTAGTAGAAAAATGTGATAAAATGAGCATCGGCCTGGAAGTCTGATGTGTTCACGTTTAAGTGTCAGATCTAGCTTTGCACGTTCTTTTTTTAGTGTGTGTGCTGCTGAAATGAGCACAAGTTTTCTACTTGCTTCCCCGCGTGAATTTTTAGAAATTGTTTAAGCTGCTGAACCTCAGTTTCTCCATCTATAATATCACTACTTAGAGATGGCTCCAACTAGCACTTTCTACAAATATATGTAAATATTTTAAAAATAAGATAGCAGTATATTTGACTGTGCTTTTGAAGCATACTTTATTCATTTAGCATGCAATGTAAATGTTTTCCAATTTCTTATTCTTCTATGTGATTCTGCTTTTTAACCACACAAAATTCTTTTGAATGGCTATATGCATAATATATTTTTTCTAATTCTCTGTTGACAAAGAGTTAAGCTATCCTTCAATATTTCTACTATAGATTGATGTATGTAAATATTCTCCAGATTAAATATTGATTTTCTTTATTCATAAAAACTGAATTTCTTGGAACTTAGAAGAGAGATGCCTTTATCTATTTTTTTCTCCCTCTCCTTTACCTTTACTTTTCCCCTAACACATGAGCACACATCAGAGAGAATAATAACCTACTCCATACAGTGGAAGTCAGGCTTTGTATTCCTAATTTCTAAAACCACCTGTGATGGACATTCATGACTGGCCTCTCCTGCCAGCTGATCCTCAATCTGTGAAGACTTGTAAGCAGTTTCTGGGAGACTTAGCTTATTTTGTAAGATACTGTAAAACACATTACAGTTTGTTTCCAGTCCCTGGTTAAATGATTTTTAACTTAGTTTTTATTAAAGGTAAATTCTGCTGTGAAAGAACCACCAACATTGAAAACTGGGAGTCACTCTGTTGAGCCATTGTAACCCTAGGAACAATACGCAAGTATTCTTGCCAGTACATTTGCTCAACATGAATAATGGCAATAAAGAATGTGATCTGGAGCCTTGGTGCAACTCACATGTTATAATTATATCATTGCTTTGTATACCATTATGCTAAGTCTATCAGCATGTATTCGTTTGGGGCTCTAGCTCAGTGGTACAGCTCTTGCTTAGCATATGTGAGGTCTGGGTTCCATCCCAGCACCACAAACAAAGCAAAATAAAACAAAAATACAGGCTGTATATTATTACTTTCATTTCCTATGATATCAATTTCTGTATCAGTAAAGTAGAAACTAAACCTTTAAATATTTGGAAACATGATTCTTTACATCGTATTCAAGCTAATGTAATTGCAGCATAGTGAGACCTCCATGGAGCAAGTCAGATCCTCGATTTACATAAACACAAACTATCAAGATCAGATTGTCTGCTTCATATAAATATCATAACAGATGAGCAGATTAAAAACTATGAGAAGGTGGCACAGACACCTACCTGGCAAGTGCAAGGTCCTGAGTTCAATTCCTGGTATCAAACAATAGATAAGTAAATAAAAATTTAAAAAGTAAAAACTATGAGAAGGAAGGTTTTGACTTTATATCTATGCTCCTGTGGATTCATCTTAAGGAAGATTTTCTGCATATTCTTTTCTAGTGAAACTCTATCCCTTTTGTCTATTGGAATCATGGGTATATTAATATAGACAGACTATGTTAGAAAATTCTTAGAGCATCTTACATGAGAATAATTTATGAACTTGTCATTAGACTTTCCCACCAATAGATATTACCAGCAAAACAGAAAGTTGCGTCTTAAAAAAAATGAACTATCTTCTCCTTCCCTGTTACAGACTTGAAACTCATCTCATTTATCATTGTTTTGTTGGCTGATGTGGCTATTCATCTCATATTTTGCAACTGGTGGTGGTGATAACTGGCCTGAGAAAACACTTTTAGTTTCCCTGAAGCGTGATGTAAATCGATTGGCCTGAGATATATCAGACCATGTAGCCCAAGTTACTTCAGGCAATATGTCTTTGTTTTCTTCTGGTAGCATCATTAGTTCTTAAATCACCACTCTTGTGGAAGCTGTGAATTGTGTAGTGGCAGTGGGTCATGTAGCACCCAGTGAACCCTGCTGATGTGATTTCTGAGCAGACAGGCCCCAGTGTGGGTGTCCCTTTTGCTGCTACCTATGCTGGAGGCAGAAGTCAACAGCATTTCTCAAAGTACTGTTCAAATCATCATGTAGCCCTAGGTTTGTGGTAACAGCTGAGACCTCAGCTGGAGACCATCCTGGAGACTCTGTGACAAGTTTATAGTCCAATAGTACCATGTGTGCAGATACTACCAGGTTCTTTTATCGAATAAAAATAGTTATATAGTTATTGAGTACTCACTGTGTGCCAGGGCGCTTTTTCTGCGTCTGAAAAATACATAGAAAATAAGACATAGAACCCCAGCTCTTAGGAATCTTACCGTTTGTGAACAAAGATTACTATTTTAGGGTTGCTTGTAACATGTGCATCTACCTTGGTTCTCTTTTCTCATGAAACCTAACTGCCCAGTGAAAAGAGCTAGCTTCCCAGTAGCTTCCTTAATGAAACGTGATGGTTTTCTTAAGGAGACATAGGAGGCAGAGGGAACAAGAGTTGAGGGCTGATCAAGAGACCTGCTCACTAACTAGCTGGGGAAAACCAATCTTGCAGGGGAGAATATAAAAGCAAAGCCAAAAAGAGGATCTAAGGACTCGACAAATTTTAGGCAAGGACTGCTGTGGAGGTTTCCTGCACAGAAAGTAATCATGACGTCCCATGTCAGCTCTGCAGCAGGTGGCAGTGGAGAGGACGGAGAGGACGTCAGAGTTTCTAGAGCTAGGAGGGTGATCTGGCAGGATCAGCAGCTTCTCTAGTGCAACACACATTAGGTGACAACAAAAACTTGGATGGTGAAATAGAAGTAAAGGAGGAAGAAGACTCGGAGCACCAGTAATAGTGACGCTAGTGACAGGTTTACTGGAAGACAGCAGAAAAATAAACCTCAAATTGTCTCACTTAGAAATCTTAAGAGTTACACAACTGTGAACACATTTGTTTGCATTATCACTTTGATTTTGTTTGAAGATACTTGAATTGTTATTCAAATATAATTTCAATATCGTACTAAAATACAAAAGAGCAACAAGCAGAAAGAATCATGTTTATGTGCACTTACGTACTTTGCATTATAACACTTAGTAAAGTACTTTGCAGATAACAATTCACTCTCAATTACCTCACTGAGTTAAATCATAGTGAATAGAATAAATAAGGTTGAACAAGCTCATCAGTGGTCTAAGAGCAAAATATTTGAATTTTCTTTTTTTTATAAAGTTGTTTCATATAGCCAAGAAAACATCTATAGAATTTAAATAGATAAAAATTTGACTTCTTATGATACCATATTTAATTTCCACTAATAACCGAGTAATATATGATAACAGAGTAATATATCAGGGCCCTTAATACACAGCTGTATACACAGCTGTGTAGCAATTTATCACTTTCCCTTTTCTAAAGCCACATGCAGCATCATGTATATTAATCAGCATTCCTCTCTGAAAGAATTTTTTCTCAAAAGAAAGGTAGTCTTATATTGATGAAAAGCTATTGATGTATTTTTTACTTTTCCATAATCTGTGCCAATACTTACAGGCAATAACACTAACACAGACAATTTAAAATAGTAGGACAGAAGACCTCTTTCTCTAAATTGCATTCATGTTTTATGTGCATATCAACAGACACTGCATTCTTCGTATCCCTTTGGCAAACTGTCTAGCTAGACCCACATTAGGCAGAAGTCCGTGCCCTCTGCACTGTGAAACACATTTTGATGCCTGTTGTCATTATTTTCCAGTGACCAGAAGAGTAATAGGAGCAAACATTGGACAATACTAAATGCATTAATTATATCTATAATTTAGAACAGCACAGTCCAATACTAAATAGGACATGGCAATAACTGAACCTGTAAGTACAGTGTTTTACTGCTGTATCATTTCTGGAGGGAAAAAACTATTCCAGTCTTATTTTTTTTTACTTCTACAAGTCATACAGACTTCATTGTAGCACTGAAGATCTTTTACTTTTCACTATTTCATCACAAATTTTAAAATGATACAGTAGGCATTGCTCAGTTGCCAAAATGGGGAATACCAATCACCTATTAATAATACTGTTTGGTTGTAATATACCTAGTACTTATCTAGCAAGAAAGTATGCTAATACCAGAAAAAAGACTATTAAGTCTTTCTCCTTTCTAATTTTAAAATTTAATCTTCAGGGTACTTTCAGGTGTTGAAAATGATGTCATTTTTGGAGTGTCAGAATCAAAAAAGAACTTAAAAGACTTCTGTTCTTCTGGCCCCATCTCTAACTATTGCATGGGTCTTGCTATAGACTCCAATGATTATTCAACATTTGCTAGCTCCCAAGATCTAGAGATATAATACCCTCTGACTTCTAGAGATAGCAGAGGTAATCTACTCCATTTTTTATAAATTCTTCCGCTATTTTCAGCACTGTCTATTTTTCTGTAAATTCTAGGTTTTCTATAAATTCTAGTTCTGCTTCCTGGGGCCATGCCCCCTGAAATATCTGTATCTATATCTATATCTATCCCATCAATTACTTATTACTTGAAGGTGCGATTTGCATACACACACATACACATTTTCTTTTGTTTCCCTGGTTAACATCTGTAGCTCACTATTTTTCTAAATGTTTCAGCTATCCATATCTCAAAGTCATCAGGGCCTTGGGAAGCACAGCTTCTGTAACCTCCAATTAAAGTAAATTAGATCATTCTCTCCCCCACCCCCCTCTGATCACAGTCATCTCAGAGCAGTGCAGTGTAAGTATCATGCCCTAGCTAGAAATCTGCTGACCTGACAGCTCTATACCAAACCTCAGTGCCTCTTATTTCAGGTGCATCACCATCACATGGGAAGTTTCTTTACAGATTGCTACCGATTACTAGAAAGTCTAATTAAGTCATTTATTTTCTGGTGGAATCAAAAACTTCCACTTAAAATTAATTCTCTGTGCTGCTGATGCAGCTGATTTTAAGACCATGCTTTGGAAACCTGTGCCCTAGACTTATCCGGTGCTCTTCCCTCTACCCTGATGGCTGTCAAGGACACAGCCCATGTCATATCTGAACCGCCATGCTCTTGTCCTGTCCCCACGGTTCTGCAACCTTCAGTTGAATTGTGTGGTAGTTAATCAATTGTGTTTGTCCCCATTGCTGTTTGCAATCAAATTTATGCATTTATGCAATTTATTAAAATATGCATATAAGCTATTGAAATGTGAGTACAGAAAAAGAAGATATTTCTATGAAACCTAAAACTGAGCATTTAAAAATATTTTATGACGGTGGCTTAAAAGATTAAGCCATATTAGCTATTAGATTAAATTTGAGGGCGTTTTCATTGAAAAATGAGCTTTTAGCGTTTTCTCATTGAAGAATCTCCTATTCCTTCACCAGCATCGTTGCTCACCTCCTAAATTTGTTCATCAGTAGTTGTCGTAAGCCATAACTGAACACAGTACGTGAGATGTTCCCCAGCTGCCAGCGTGAGAATGTCACTTCCCTGACTTTGTGTCCTGGACCTTTTACAATCTGGCCTGAGGACTGTCCTGATTTCCTTGCCCAAGCCTCCACCCACACCACCGTGTGCAATTATGGAGCTTAACTTTTTTTAAAAGCATTAAATTTTCTTCTCATACATTGTGACTACATTTTTCCAGTCTTGTTTTTTTCATTTCTAGGTTTTCTGTTTACTGTAATTTTGTGTGTGTGTTAGTAAGAATTTGATTTTTTTTACCCTTTTTTCCCACTGAATTTTATCTTGTGGTTATATTTCACAGCTCATCTTTATAGCTTTGCATAAACATTTGAAGTATCTCTTTGCTGCCCAGGCTTTTAACCGAGATAATCAGATTTGCATCATGCATGCATTTTATCAGAGTTCCGTTAGTTTAATCATTTACATTATGAATTACAGTGCGGTAAGGACAGGCAGGATTCCTGTGCTGATAATTAGTGTGCCTTGAAGATAGCTGCTTATTTAGTTACGAACTGCATCTCTCTCTGTCTCATCCACAGAGATCACATGAAAGACTGCTGCATGCCTTACTTAGCCCAAGAGCCTTTGTTTAAAGCCAGCTCCTCTCCTCAAACCTGGTAAACCCTTTTTAAAAAATGTAAATGCGCATGTCCATGACAGATAAAGATCTATTAGAGTCTATACCAGAAGTACTTTACAAATAAACAAACAGAGGAACAACAATGCCACTGAAAATTTAGCGAAGGGCTTTGGCAATTTTAATGGAAAAATGCAAAGAGCCTATTAAAAAGGTATTATTATTAATATCCAAATAAAATTTAGAAAGCAGTACAATAACTTGTTCCTCCAGAAAGTTTAGTTTTCTTTTAAAATAATATCTAGCCTTACAAAAGGGATGAGAAAATACATAATGTCATACACTGTTCGTGGTAGTATGAAATTACTATCACTTTTCTGGAATAGAATTAATTTGACAGAATATACCAAAGGACTCAAAAATCTCTCACTTTAAATAAATACAACTAAGAAAACTCAGATGTTCCCACAGGTACAAGAATATTTGTTGCATCATTCTATCTTCATTGCAAATGTAGAACACACTTGGAATATGCACTAGTTGTGAATTCTAAAATACATCAAGGCATATCTACTGATAGAATACTTGCAGATATTAAAAACTGGATTTTAGAGCAAAAAAAGATTTCATCTTTTTTTGATATGACCCACATCGACTCATTTGACCAATACATTTTACATACGAGTTTATGTGTATAAATATAAATATTTATACATACACATTGTGTGTATGTATGTTTATATGTGCATAGAAGTAAAAACAATGTATCTCAAGCAATTCTTTCCACTGCTTGATGCAGTATATTCTGATATTTTCTTATCTATTTTATATTTTCTCCTAAATGTCAGTTGTATCTCTCTAAATAGATTCCTCACCTACTAAATGCCTTGAGTTTGAATGACAATATTATTTTAGAAAGAAACATGTATGAGTAACTGTTTAAAATATAATGATTCAATTTGATATGTGAGTCATAAGCCATAATATGATTCACACTATAAACTCATTTTGGTTAGAATAAAAATTTTTACAAACTTATGTTTTCATATTTAAAAATAGAAGGCATAATATTATATAAATAATTGTATTTCAAGTAATTATTCTTTTTTGTTTATATATCACTGTTTTTCACATTTTCTTTAATGAATACATACTAATTATTATTTATTATGGGAAAATATTTCCAACTAAGAAAATGTTTGCTTTATTTGCTTTTTTTTCTTTAGCCCACAGAGAAGCTAGTGTTCAATATTTAAACGTGTATGTGTTCATAAACTGTCTTGTTTTAGTACTTTGTACTAGAGGATTTTTATCACCAGGTTGAAAAACAACTATAGCCAGTTTTATAGAGTTCTTTCTCTTTTTTCTTTATTTCTTAAATATCAACAATTTGAGCTCATCTTTAGTATTCCAAGAACATAGACACTGTACACAATTTTGTTGTGTTTCAGTAAACTCGCCCTAAGTTTACCTGGAAAAAATGGTTTCATTTAAATTGAGGAACAACTTTCCAAACATCTAACCTAGCTTTAATTTCCTCTTTCTACTTGCCCAGCTGAAAGACCCGAATTCTGTTAGTCAGTTGGTTAGAGACAAGGATATGACCAGAGACCTTGACTCCTGGCCCCTAAGCCTCTTCTTCCCTAAAACTAACTTATTCCACAATATTCAAATCTTCTTGCCCTGGTTTCTAGAAATTTATTCTTGGATAAAATTTCCAGCCAAGAAGTTCAGTTCATGCAAACAATTAAATACTTATTGGGTGACACCTCTGATATTAATGCTGCTTAATAGCTGTCAGCTGCTTCTCCACACCAGGCAGCTGACAAAATTGTTCAAGACACCTTGTGAATGCACTAGTGGAGATTCATGGGCAAGAAGAATCCAGAGATGGCAACTACAGCGTTGAGAGGGCAGTTAGAGGCTTCAGCAGGAACCGGGGCAGGAAGTTCGTCTTTGAAGAGTAGGATCTGAATAGTTGTACACACAGAGGGGCCCAGCGTAAAGAGCAGCAATAGAGTCAGCAGGGAGTTTAGAAATCCAGAGAAGCCAAAAATGAATGATTCTGAATTCTAAGCAAAGATGTTGGCATTTATAAGAAAAACAAATCACTTTTAATATGCTAGTAAAAGAACATAGTACATCCTTCAGTCTTTTACAAAAGTGTTTCTTGTGTCTGCCCCATGATCACCATGCTATCAGCTGTTTCTATTAAATGTCTGTGAGGCTGGGCATTCGGTCAGACAGCTGGATCACCTAAACCAGAAGAAAGGCATTAACTAAGATTTGCACTTTGCTATTCCCACTCATTCACCCCGGCCGCTGCAGCCCAAGATGCTTTAGAGCATTGCTTATGAGTCAGCATAAGATGCAGAGGTACTAACAGGGCATAAACCAAGTAGAAACTATAAGAGAATAGCAAGAGTTCATGGGTTAAATTTTAAAACAAAACTCCAAAAAGATCATGATAAACCTCTATTCTCTATTAATCTTTCATGGCCAGCTTCTAAAAATCTACCTCTTTTTTTCTGCTCAGTCTGTTCAGGGTACTGTGAATTTTGGTGACAGTAATAAAATATGTGGGCTCGGTCACACAAGCAGTGTGGTTTCTCTCTAATTCTTTGTAGATATGAATGTGGGTGCCCAGAGGAGGACAGTGGACAAGGCTTCGGTCTCCCAACTGCCCCCAGCAGGCACTCAGGCTGTCACCAAGGGCCTGGCCTGCGCATGTATTTCTGTTGACTCAGAGCTCTCTGTCATCTTTCTGGAAAAGTTCAAAATGAACACATAGGTTTTGAGTTTTGGGGTTTTCCCACTAGTTATAACAGAATCTCTACATAGTGTTTAAGACTGAAAGGCATTGGTGTGGCAAAAGTGAAATTTTATTGGCACGCTAGGAAACTCTTAGTTTATATGATTATTGTATTTTAGATTGATGCTCAGGGTTCACTTAGGTGCCAGTTAAAGTCTCAGGTTTATTTTGTCCTGAAACTGATTATGTGCTTATTTTTTCTAGCATCTTGTCCATCAGATATTACATAACCTCATGGCATCCTGAATTTTGGTCTGTCCTAAGAGTCTGTGTTTGTCTTTCCTTAAAGATCTGTGTTTCCTATGTCATCTATTTCCTTTAGCCTCTGACAAGAATGGTTTAAATCCCTAACCCGCATACATCATGTGGTAAAAACAGATGTTATTCACACAGAATTATTGAAGCATTGTGATCAATTTGGTTTTAAAATGCTATTAGTGAGGATAGAGGGATTTGTTTTTTAGTCCTTTTAGTTGCTAGAATTGTGACTTTTAGAACTGAGCTGTAAGCATTTCTTAGATCATTCAATATGGAAATGTTATGAAAAATAATTGACCAGGCTGGGTTCCATCTGCCTTTCCCCAAGAAGTGCCTAAAAGGGGCTGTTTCCAGTGCTGACATGCAAATTTGGACCAATATAGACTTTCCTAAAAGAAAGGATCAATTCTTTTAAATTTAGTACTTTTAAAAGGATAGTGTGTGCACAGTAGTTTCTTTGCACTCTAGAATAGGGCCTGTGTATCTTTCTTTCCTGTATGTGAACCAGATGTGGTTTGCAAATACACCCAAACATCCAGGTCTTCCAACGTTCACTTATTATTTTTGTATTATCAAAAACCCTAGGGTTCCCTATGGGTGTGCAACTCTCTAGGGACTTCTATGAAAAAATGCTTTCAAATTATTTCCTGGGATTAGAGATGATCAGGCAAAGCTTGTACCACATCCCATTTTTAATGAACTGAGTACCAGGCCAAGTACTAGTACTTTTCATGACATAGTTGAAAAAAAATTAGAAAGCACACTCAGATTCTTTTTTATCAAATTCATAAATATGACATTAGTTTCCATAATTCAAGCAAAAAAGTACTCACTTTCAAATAACTTCCTGTGTGAATGTCATTTTTCCCAAAACTTTGAAACAAACCATGATGATTTGCACTTTTAAGAGAAATACTTTTATATCAGCATCTTTGTTCTAATGTCTACCACAGAAGAATTCACACTTTTGCCTCAACCAATATTTACTTCCCTTATCCTACAAATGGCATTAGAGTAAACCCTTTATAAATATAAATTATTCCATCTTAGAAAAAATATACACATGCATATGCAGTTATATCTGTAGCACAGAAATTAAGGTAGTAAATGTAAGAAACAACATAATCTTTAAGTGTGGAGAAGTGCTTTATAATTCCAATATTATTTGACTAATATATTGCCCAAATTAGGGTGAAAAAATAGTACAATTTTAGTTTTCAATTCATTGGCAATCTTCTCCCTTTCTCAGTAACAACAGTCATCTTGTGTCTGGGTGTATAGGTATATATTACCAAGAGGTAATATAAATAACAATATTTGTAATAATAACAATCATAAAGTATAGCTAGCATAAACGGAGTACATAGGATATTCTAAAAAATAGTTTTACGTTATTTATGAGTCCTCAGGCCAAGCTTTTAAAATAAATATTATCCTCATTTTATGAAAGGCACAGAAGTGGAAATGGTGTCTCAGTACATTCATGATGCTGTAACAAAAACACCATAGACTGAGTGGCTTATACACAATGGAAGTTTGTTTTTCACAGTTCTGGGGCTTAAGAGTTCAAGCTCATGATGCAACCTGATTTGGCATCTGTTGAGGACCTGCTTCCTAGTTCACAGGTGGCAAGTTCTCGTCGTGTTCTCGTATGGTGAAAGGGTTAAAGAAGCTCACCTGGGCCTCTTTTATAAGATGACAGCAGGCAAGGAATGCATGTGTTTATAAGTAGAGTTTTTCAATAGCACATTGCACATCTTCTGTTAAGTGGCAAAAGCATAGACTTGCAGAAAACACATTTGTTATACTTGGGCATCTTTACTGTCCATTGCCAGAAGCTGCTGTGAGCCATTTGTGCCAACTGGGAGGAAATGACACATGGTCTTCATTGCCAAAGTCATGGCAGCAGCAAAAAAAAACTGTATCAGTAACTACAACTAAAACATATTGATTATAAATTATAGACATTAATCACTTCTTAAGCATATTATTCTTTGCCAAAAATGTTGTGACTATGGTCTGCATGTTTCTGCTCCCCCAAATTTATATGTTGAATTCCTTTCCCCAGGGTGATGGTTGTGAAGGGGCGTCATGGGAGGTGATGGGCCATGATGACTAAAGTCTCAGAATGGGATTAGTGTCCTTGTATCAGAGGCCCAGGAAGCTTCTCTGACCCTTCTGCCATGTGAGGGCACTGTGAGAATGCACCATACAGCCACCAGAAGAGTGTGCTCACCAACTCAGTGTACCAACTGTGAGAAATAAAGTTTGATTGTAAATCACTCAACCTGTGATTTTTGTTACATCAACTCAGGCTGTGGCTATGGCTCGTGATGTTTCTCCCAGTAACACCAACCCCTTTGTCCAACTCTGAGCCACATTAACTAGGAAAAGTCAACACTAGTGCCATGAGAGTTTGTTTCCACTATATTACATTTCTTTAAAATTTCTAGTTTTCCCTTATTATTTCATCATCCAAAAAGAAAAAAAGTTTAATTCTGTACTATATTAGAACATATAAAATGAAAGATGAAACAAATCACTAGTCCACAGCTGTTTTGGATTTAAACTTGTCAAACTTCTTCTTTAGTGTACTTATAATGTTCAAGATTTAAAAAAATAGCATGTACTCCATATTAGCATAATACATGGAATTATATTATATCAGATTTTTCTGCAGTTGAGCTTGAAGTGAGGGTGGGAAAGAAAGGATATTGACAGTTTGAAATAAGGAATAAGGAAACTTGTATCTCTAGATGTATAATTGGCATCCTTTCTTCCATTAACAGCACAGCATAGGGGTAGAATCAAGTTTCCACCAATTGCTCCCTCAAGAAAGCTTATTTAATTAAATCATACCCTCTACATTTATCAATATTTATCAGTGAGACACTTATTTCACACAATGCATTCACATTGTTATCTTTCAGAGTACCTTACTAAGACTTACTGTAATGTGTTTATTAACTATTGGGAACCTAGGTGTTACCTCATTGCTAAGCCTGGATGGAACGTTTATGGACATGTGTTATGATTTGCTGATCTGTGCTGTGAAACCATCAGTCTGTTTGCAGTGGGGAGACTGTGGGGGGAGGGCAGGGAGAGGGAGAGGGGTCATTCTGTTTGGTGTGCCAGGGGAAGGAGGGGGAGGAAGATTTGTCATTTGTAATTAAGATGTTCTTAAAGAGTTCAAATTTGGGGGCTGGGGGTGTAGCACCTTGAGAGAGTATGTGCTTAGCATGTATGATACCTCTGGGGTTCAGTCCCCAGAGCTGAAACCAAAAAGAGGGAGGGGAGATTCATTTCTGATCTTTACACAAAAAAAATCATCTGTAGTAAATCAATGCTGCTCTAAAGCAAGTTTGCAGTGATCATATTTTCTTTGTTTGTTTGTTTTATATTTTTTCTCAGGGGAAAACGCTCACATCTAAGAGGTTAACAAGCCTTGTTCAGTCTTACTAAAAGGATCACCTTGTAGCATGGAAGCAGACCGGCATCGTGGCATATACTCTAGCTCTCTGATGTAACGGAGCAGAGGACATTAGACCAAGCTGTTGCATGAACGGAGGACCTGACTTGTTCTTTTTTGTGTGTACATTAAGACATCACCATCTCCAAGGGACTCTTTGCCATCTCAATGACTCCATTTCAAACCGTTGTCTGCTTTCTTCCTCTTCCTTTCTTCTGCTAAGCTGAATTTGTTGTCTTTTCCTTTTTAACAAGTTCAAGTGAAGTAAAACCTTTTTTTTTTATCCCTCTCAAAGCTTCTGCTAGACACACGGTTCACTGATAATTCAATCAATCACAAACTGGAAGAATTATTAAAAAAACAAAAGCATATATCAATATGTATACTTATGGCTTCACATTTATTACACAATGAATTAGCACAGAAAGTTTCACTTCACTGGTGTTTTCACAGTCCGAAACAAGCTCATGTCTTTGTCTCTTGTCTGTACATTCTCGGTTAATGTTTCTCGCATTTATTTTTATACCATATTTAAATAAGAAACACCTTTTACTCCAAATGTATTAAAGTTGATCCCTTCTCTGTAAATTTGTGTATGTTTATATTGTTGTTTTACCTTTCATTAAAAGATGCAGAATCTCCTCGCTCTCGTAGCTTTTGTCTTCAGCAGTAAAAGAAGAAAATGATGAGAAAACAGTCACAGACATACACTTGTCAATTAGACTGCCACCCTGAAATTTATGTTGGTGTTTCAGGATGAGTTCGGATGGTACAGCAGCCATGAACAGCACACTGACAGTGGTTTCACTTGAGAGCCAAGCTAGGGCCAGATAGACCTTTTACCGGCCATTGACGAACAAAGAATGTGAGCACTCACATGTATGGCTATATAGGGAGGCCTTTCTGCCTTGTAATGAATTTGTATATCTATGTTTTGCCAATGAGTATTTTGTTAGAATTAGGTCTGGATGTGACTTCACAGCTCAGTAACTGACTTTCTTCTTCTTCTTCTTCTTCTTCTTCTTCTTCTTCTTCTTCTTCTTCTTCTTCTTCTTCTTCTTCTTCTTCTTCGTACAATGCTAAAAATATCTAAGGTCAGTATTGCTTAATGAGAATAAGACATTATTTACTGACACTTGGTCAACACTACTAATACCTGTCTTCTTATGGACTTTATATATGCATAAAATCTTCATATTTTAATCCTCACAGCAGCCTTATAAGTTCATATCTGCAATTTTATGAAAAAGAAGAGAGAGGCTAGTTAACTTGTTTGAAATTACACAGCCAAGTAGTGAGTTAAGATTATAGAAGATGGGCCTGGGGATTTAGTTCAGTGGCATAAGTGTCTGGCAAGTGTGAGGTCGTGAGTTCAATTCCTGGAAACCCTGGAAAAAAGATCATGGGAGAAAAAAATTTTTTTCCTCTGCCCTTGTAGTTTTACAAATGGTACTCTGTTACAAAAGATAGATAAACAGGTTCAGGGATGTGGCTCTGTGCCAGAGTGCTTGCCACACATGTGTGGTGCCCTGTTTGATCCCCAGCACTACATAAAAGCAAACAACAACAATGAAAGATTTACAAAAGACAAGCATAATCATTTACTTGACAGACGTTTTCTTTGGTGGCAGACTTCATAAGGAAAGAAGATCTAAACAAAGTTTCCACAAAGAGTACTGAGTCATGGGAAAATATCATAGGACCAGCAATTGTGAATTAAGGGTGGTAAACTGAGGGAACTACATTACAGCGTGATTGTCCAGACTTCTTGTAGTAACGCTCCATGTTCAGAGGGAAGGGTGCTCCTTTGCTGAAGGTCTAGGGAGGGCAGGTTTCATAGGAGGATCTTAGGACCTGCTTCTAGAGAAAGTCAGAATCTTTCATACTTGCCATCTCTCAAATTCCTTCAGCTTAAAATGTTCAACATTCTAGAATACCATATTTTGGAATAGTGTGTTTTGAATCCCATCTGCATGCAAATCCAGGCAATCTGAAGACAGGGCACAGTATACCACACTTACCCAACAACCTTTGGTAAGAAGTTATGTGAAAATCCGCATACACCTTCACATGGGAAACGTTTGTTCTGAATGTGAGGATGTTCACAGACTAAACTAGATCTACTCCGTGGACCCCAGGTAAGCAACTTGACTCACAAAAGCACTAGACAGGTCACAGAGAAGGTTACGCAGCCAGGACACAGGCCTGACCTCCTTATGTTCATACCGAGACACTGCAGACATTGGGTATTAAAAATATGATCAAGTTATTCATGCTTTTTAATTATTGTAGGTAAAGGGACAGTCTGAAAAATTTGCCAGCATTAGTGAACAATCATAGCAGAGGCTGGTAGCTAGTTAGTAAAACTCACGAAATGAGTATTTGTTGGAGGAATTTGGATATAGGTTATAATCTAAATACTGTAAACAGTTGGAGAAAGGTTTAATTATACCCTTATATGGCTTTTTAAAAAAATACTTAAGTGCAAATTAAATTAATAGACTTCAAGACAGGCTGGAAATTATTGGCCTATTAAAAATATGGTGTGTAAACAATGAATCGTGCATAAAGATGCCTGGTTGTCAGTGGCTTTCTTGACTTTTGAGTCCTTAGCCATTCATCCTAATTTGTAATTCCAAATAATGGGTTCATGAAGAAATGAAGGGCAAAAGGATGTCTAAAAAGAAGAAAAGGGGAACCCTTTGCAAAGTGTGTCTAACATCAGGAACTCCTAGTTTAAAAGTTCACTCTGGTTTCTGGCCTGATGATTCCATTTAATATGATTTAGACAAGACTCAGATACAAAAATCTGGCATTTCAGGAGAATCACTAAGAAAAGTTTTGGATTTCTTGCAGATAAGTCCAATAAACCCATCAACACTTTCCCACTCACCCCACTATTGTGTATCTGTAAGTCATATAAAAATTTCCACTGAATAAAATAGGTTTAAAGAAGTCTTTCTATATCTTAAGACTATCTTTAAGTGCTATTCTCTAGTGACTCAGACAATCACATTGCAAAAGTGTTTCATCCTCTAAATTGCGTCAACCCAAATATCCCATATACAGTAATGTTTTCTATGGGTCTGCAAAAGATACTCTGCTTGGATCAGAATGACAAAAGTGTGGCTTGCATCCTTAAGCTCTCTGTAACAGCAAGAAAAGAAACGAAGGCAGAAAGCTTCCATTATTATATAGGGTCTAACCTGATCTTGCTACTCAAGACTCACAGTTTTGTCCTGGTTAAATACTCACTTTTCTTTGAGGGTTTATAAATAATTTTGATATATTTATTGGAGAAGCAATAAATAATTTTGGAGAGGCAAATCTTGGCTATTTGCATGATTTTATTACATATATTTTAATACATATATTTATTATTTCCACACACAGGTACATATATAAAAGGGCACATTGGATTTTGAGTAGTATTAGTGTGCTCATGACTGCTTTGCATATTCCAGTGGCTCTCTACAACATCAATGGGAGAGAACCAAAGATATCAATCTGTACCCCAAGACATTTCAAGAAATAGTGACAGAGAAAGATTTAAGAAATGTAAAGGATGGAAAAAGTAAAAACTCATATATAACACAAGTATCACATACATGTTTTATGTGACCAAGCATTTGGATCCCTTGAGAGTTTTATGCAATAGAACTCGCCTAAAAAAATAATGTGTCAATCATAAAATTCTAATTTTCCAAAAATCATATTAAAACAGAATTTGCATATACTGTTGAATGTTTAGGGATATTTCCCTGGAGCTGGAATATAATGTATTTATAACTTCATTTTCAAGGAGGTCATTAGTGGCTGAGTACACAGGAATACTTCTTGATTAATAAATTGATTCATAAATCTGAATGTCTTTATTAGGTTATAGGACCTTAATCATTTCACACTTATTTGGAAATCCAATAAATTGGGGCATGTGTAATATCTTTTTAAATTTAATAATATCTAACTCCAGTATTGGTTGAAAAGATTAAGATAATAAACATAAATCAGCAAATATGGTTGCTTGGTCCATAATTGATCAACTAAGAAATACTGCTTATCTTACCCTCATCCCTTTGTTTTTCTTTAAAAGATTATGACTGTGAATAGATAAAAGTAGTATTTAAAAACCACATCCTAGCTGGCATGGAGACAGTGATGAAATTCAGAAGGCCAAAACACAGCAGTGAATCAGGGTATCAGAGACCTTGGGAAATACCAGGAGTGATGGTCAGGTGAGATGGAGGGCTGGTATTCTATCAAGTAGTGTCAGTAAAGCATCAGTACCAAAGGGTGATACTAGCCCAAATCAGGAGCCTGTGTCTTCAGGAAGTTGATTCTGGATACTAAAGCACCTGAAATAGAAGCAGCAATGTTTCCAAAGTCACCTGTCGCCTGACTCATGCATAGAATGGAACTTTAGCTGAGAGTATAGCCAATACGAGAGTAGATGGCAGTGAGTAGTAATGTGGCAGCTGTGTTAGTCAAATTCCCATTGCTGTGGGACAAAATACCTGTGGTAAACAACTTATGAAAAGGAATGCTTTATTTTGGTTCATGGTTTTGTAAGGTTCTTTCCATGGATTCTTAGCTCTGATGCTTTGTGGTAACACCGTACATTATGGCAGAGGAGGCCTATTTACCTCATGGTGGTCAAGAGGTAAAGAAAAAGATGACAGGGCCGTGGTCCCAGTGTCCCTTTCCAGGGAGTCTCACAGTGACCTACCCTTCCCTCTGTTAGGCCACACTTCCTAGAGGAGCCACCGTGTCCCAGTTGTACCACAAGCTTACTGCCAAGCCTTTAGCACATGGGTTTTAGGGAACATCTGAAGTCCAAGCCACAGCACACTCTGTCTTTCCCGGTTTGTGGGAACACCAGATGCTATGGACACACAAAAGTACTCACTTCAATGACAGACATTAAAACTGACTCAGCAGCAAGACTTTACAGGTCAAAGCCTTAACTGAGAAGGAAGAGAAAATAGGGAAGAGGCTTTTTGGAGAAGCTATAGCTGAAGGGGATGTGGAGTTGATGGAGCACAGACTGGCCCATTAACAAAAGAATGGAGTGAGCTTTTATGGTACCTCTGAGACGGACTAAGGGCTGGTAGTTTTCCACTGGGTCATGAGTATGGATTTTGTTTTTGAGGCTGTTTTCTCATGTTTTACAGAATCTTCTCCTAGTGTAAAATATGGATCAATGTGATTTTCATCCTTGGAGATATCATAGGCCCCTCTGGCTGTTTCAGCACCTCTAGTCCTTGATACAACAAGAATAGGGGATAAGAAGAGGTATATCACATAAATTATTAGCAAAGAGTCTAGGGGAAAACAGGTCATGGATTAGAGTCCTATCTCTTCTCCCATGAGGGCACCTGTCCTATTTCACAAAGATATTTTTGTCTAGAACTGAAGTACAAGAACATCTCTATCCCAACATAAAAGTTTCCAGAGGTCTCCTTCACTACACAAGGAGCCGGTTACTGGGTTTTGGGGTAGTTTCTGGGTTCCTTCTGTCCTAAACAAAGAACTGGTCACACAAGCACAAAAGGTAGTGAGATCTTACATTTATTACAGATAAGAAAAGAAACATGCTTTGTGGAGTGAGACTGGGCCAAGTAAAAGTAGCAAAGGAGGTATACAGCATGACAGTGGACTGCTGTGAAAGAATTCAGTAGTCAGCCAGGCATGGTGACACACGCCCGTAATCCCAGAAGGCTGGAGGCTGAGGCAGAAAAATGGCCAAGAGTTCAAGGCCAGTTTGGGCTAACATAGTGAGTTCAAGGCCAGCCTGAACTGCATAGTGAAACCCTGTCTAAAAAAAGAAAGAAAGAAAAAGAATAAATGCTTAGTAGCCCTAAACTCAGTGGCAGCTATCTTGTGTATCCCACTCCTCAGGCTGAGGTCAGGTCTAGGCCAACCTATAGGAAAATTGCTGGCGTTCTCATGAGAAATCTCTGTGCAGGGCTTTGGGAACTGTTCTAGAATGGGTCCTGGGATTTTGCAGTTAACAGACCATGCCCATTTCTCCAGCTGGACTGCTATGCCCTAATCTCTTGATTCAAGGGTATTCATCCCACAGGAAAACTGAACAGTTTGGCATGGGATGTCTTGGAGATTTCTGGAGAGGCAACATTTTGATTCCACCCATGATGCAGCATCTCTGATGTTTGCCTGAGATCTCAATTCAGGCCAAGTGATCACCCCAGTCAAGTGGAAGGTGGGCTGGGCATGTGGCAGGTAATGCTGCAATACAGGCATTCCTCATTTAACAACCATGTTCCATTCCTGCAGCCACTCTATTAAATGAATCAGTCACCAAATGAGGAATTATATATAGTATATACGTTACAAAATTCAGAACAAAGATCAAAGGAAACTCAACTTGTTCACTTTGCTTTTATTTGCGTAACTCTTGCGTGCAGTACTATAATGTATAGAAGAACATAAAACTACAGAACTGTGCAGTACAAGCAGCAAAAATTACAGTGCTGTAGAAAGAGCTACCATAAGGCTCCATTGCCACTCACATTCCTGCATCATAAGTACAAATTCAGGCCATAAATCTGAGCACTGTTTTTTGTTTCAAGTCCAAACAGTGCAACTCAGTCATATATCTGAACAGCCATCAAACAGGTAGGTCATTAAACAAGGAATATCTGTACACAGGTCAGCAGAGACTGTCCCACAGTGGTCTCATCACAAGAATGACTCATTGTCCTTGGCTGAATTCTAGAAAAGCAGGGATCTTTGTATATATATGCAAACAGAAAGCATTTCTATTAAGAATTAATGGCTAATACCAGAAAATAACTCTGCAATTAGAAATTTCAGAGAAATGATAGGAAAGTAAGGGCTAGGTAAAGCAAAGACACTATACACTGCAACCCAAACCATGGGATTGACATACTCTAGCAAATCTATAAAAAGAGTTGAGTCTTCAGGGGAGGATCTGAGCATTTTTTCCAGTCCGACTTTAAAATCTCAAATTGCTTCCCATAACCACTTACTGATAAAAGAGAAGTAATGCAGAACTTGTTCTTGAGACGAAACTGTGCCCATAAGAATTTATAACCTAGAAAATAGAGGAGGGCCTCCGGTCCTTGCTTTTGAGCCAATGTAATGTTTACCAACATGTCTAGCCTCTTTATTTACCCTGAGGCTCTTCTTCCCAGAGCATGAAAGGAGGTAAGCAAGAGCTTTCTGATTCATTGGTCCACATTTTTGGACTCATAAAAGTCTACCAAAGAAGCCACTGAGCAGTACATGTTGGTACATGCCTATAATCCCCGCACTCTGGAAGGCTGAGGCAAGAAGGTCACACATTCAATTTAGTGAGTCACTAGTGAGTCTCCAAATGGGCTGGGATGGAATTCAGTGCAAAGGCCCTAGGTTCAATCCACAGAGGAGAAAAAAAAAAAACTATTGATACTAACTAGTGAGTTTGTCAAGATTCTAAATTTAAAGGCTTACACATAAAAAACAATGTTATTAGAAGTACTTCCAGGATGGTAGAGTCCTCAAAAAAATCTGATCCTCCATTAAAAACAAAACAAAACAAAACAAAACAAAACAAAAACACTAGTACAAATTAACAAAATTGATTTTTTCTTCTGAACTCTGGAAGCTAACCAAAGGCTTGCAACAATTGGAAGAACATTTATGCAAGCCAGCTACATTTTGGTAAGAACAATGAGTGTTTGGTATTTTGACTTACCCTTTTCCCATTCCCCTCTTGCCAGCCCCATGGTAACCTTGAAGTCCAAACGTCTCATAATTACAGTAAAAAACAGCAGGCTAAAAGCAACTGGATGAGATGAAGTGGATTTGGAGCGTCCCAGCAGCCCAACCACAAAAGAAATGTCACTTGGATTGTCTAGTAACTTCCTGCAAGTTTCCATTTTCAGAGCATTTCTTTATTTACACTTTTTCTAATGCTGTGCTGGGGATAGAAGCCAGGGCCCAGAATGCCTACTGTGCTAGCGACATACTC
>PVJX010017348.1:0-38531 GCA_004027295.1 Dolichotis patagonum
TCTTTCCTTTTTTTTTTCCATGTGAGCTTTGAGTTGTTCATAGAACACTGGTAATCTACTCTTAGAGTTTGAATTACTATGATAATACCATTGGGACATATAGAACAGAACTGTTTCATGGACAGGTTCTGTCTCTTACCAAAATGAGGCTCCAGTAAGAAAAACACTGATTTGCAAAGGCACAGTGGAGACAGGTTTAATGTATTAAATATAACATGAATCATTCACAATAACAAGTTTAGTGTTTCAGGGAACTTTTGTTAATACAACACAGTTGGTCACACAAAATACAAATGCTTCTGTTGATTTGTCTTGGCAACTCAGATATATCAACAGTGCTAACAGTTTAACAGCTTTGTTCTCATCTGACAGAAAATAATGGCAGTTCTGCAAGGCAAATGTTAAACCTGACCGTATGTATTTATTAATTCCACAGTGTTTTGACAGATTATAGGGGATGGAACTCAGAGGATGCTGACACGCTCGCTGAGGGCTTTCATCTCTCTCTCTTCAGTCTCAGGACTGTCACTGTGGCTAGCACTTGGATTGATCAGGTGTGTGGGGTACTGCAGCCCCTGTTCCCCTGCATACTGTTGCCACCTCAAGTCATCACTTTCATGGGTGATGTAGCGTTCCCCAATTTTGCATTCCAGCTCTCGTAAATCTAACCAGGTCTGATAGTCCTGAAGAAGAAATTCCAAAATGTTACTATAGAGATCATTACAATTCAAGACACTGTTCCATACATTGTCAGCTCTCACAATCTAGGAGTGACCACTTTTTCTTCTACTCTGACAGTACTGCATCATGCTTCATGCATCCTTGTGAGACAGCATCAGCACCATGGCCATTTGATCACTTTAGTCTTTGAAAATAGTGTCTACATGATCATAAATCAAAGTATGAACAAAGAAGAATGCCTGTAGTCAAGTAATTAGGTACGCTGGCATTCACACATAGGTGTACGGTGTACGTACACATGTATGTATGTGTGTGTGTGTGTGTGTGTGTATATATATATATATATATATATATATATATATATATATATATATATAGAATGGATAGCTATAGTACTTAATCTCTGTTAGTTCATCCAAAAGATCAGTTTGTGCTTTCATTGTTCATTTTTTGTGTGTGTGCCTACATCTTGTAACCTGAACAACTACGTCTCAGATAACAATATGCAGTATATTAATTAGTGTTAATTTCCTACTGTGTTTTGAAATTCTGTATCATTTCTATCCTTTTGCTGTTTTGCTTTTTTTTAAAAAATAAAAATAAAACAAAATTAAAAAAAAAAACCTCAAATAAGCCTTTGGTATTTCAGAGATGAAGGTCAATGTGAAAACAACAAATATTTATGAAAACATAAGCATATCTATATAGTTTATATTTGTCATTTACTTGTATCTATGCTTAATATCTTAGGATTTAAAACTATAGCTTCCAAGTGAGCGCAGTGCATGACCAGGTGGCCATTTATTTGGACTTCTGTCAAGATTACACATACAACGCTTCTGAAATACGGTTCTCTGAGTTCTGTTATGATGCTTCACTTTTTTGGAACACGTGTATGTGTATGCATGGCTGTTCTATTCCATTTCACGTTACAAAGAGAGAAGTTTAGCAATACTAAACTTATTAAATCCTAAGAAGTTGCAAGCATTTTGGCAAGCAACTTGAAATTAGGATAGTTACACTTTTAAAAAGTGGCAAAAGATTTGTACATTTAATATCAAAACCTCACAATTATTTGGAATCTCATTCAAGTGGGAAGAAAAAAAATCAATGACTGATTTTTACCTGTAGCCAAGGATGACTCAAGGTCTTATCCACACTATAGCGCTTTCTCATTTTTACTTGAAGCAAATTATTAATAAGGTCAATGGCTGAAAAAGTAAGAATTCTTGGTAAAACAGATGATAAATATCAAATAAATGCATAATTCATTTACAGTTTATTTCATATCTGCTATTATAAAATAGTGTTGAATGCAACATAATGGTAGCAAGCATTTATAACTTGAAAAATTTCCTCTTGAGAGTTAGAAAAAAATGTGTATTTCATTTTATTTTGAATGCTAAAACATAATGAATTTGGAAATAATTATGAAGGAAGGAGTAATACATTCTAATGCATCATGTAAATTTCAATTGGCCTACCCTACTCTAATATTTTTAGTGTAGGAATTTTGTTGAAATACCTTAAATATATCTTGCTCAAATATAAAGGTGAGACTAATGTCCAAAACAAAGCACTTAACGATTTTGTTATTTAATGAGTTTGAATACACATAAATGGCTTTAGCATCTTGAAATAGATTACAGGCATCTGGACATCATATTTCTATGGAAAACATGGCATAGCCTGGGTTGTATCTCGTAATAACCTTGGATCCAAGAGGAAAACACTTATCTCTTTTCTTTTCCCTTTCCTTTTAGAATTAATCAAGAATTGGAACCACATCAGCTGTTATTCATCTCCTAAGGATAAGAGAGGTAAAAACCCTGCTTCACATGAATTGTAAAGGCTTAGAGTCACAGGAAAACTAACCACTAACACTGTGCCTCTGGCTGTGGTTCCTATGCATGGAATTTAGAAAGAAAAAATGGTTCTTCTGGTTCTCTCATCCACATAATATTTTGGTACCTATGGTACCACAGTTGGTGATGAAGTTCTCACTCATCCTAGGAGTTGTATTTTCAACCTACCATTAACAGTTCATTACTTATTACTTAGGTAGGTTGTTACATTTCCCACTCCTTACTATAATAACTTTCCTCTCTCATTTCATTATTTTCTTCCCAAAAAAAACCCAAATGAAACATGTCAACATGGTGAAAGCATTTATTTTCCAGAGAATTAATTCTCACCCTTAACCTACTCTGTACACTAGGTCTGAGAGGTAGAGTTCCACCAAAAATTTTAATCCAATAAGTAGCTAATTTAAAAGAAAAGAGAGAATTAACTCTTCCAACTTTTCCAACCATGTATGGAAAAGTTGGAACCATCTTTTCCAACCATCAAGTAGGGAAGCTCTGACTCTACTGTCTGCTCCATATCAACCTGAAAGGGTCTGAAGATGCAGACTATTACTGTGTTCTACCAGAGAATGGGTGCTTCACTCAGCAGCAGTCTACCAGGGCCTTCCACATATTCAAGAAGAGAACTGACCTCTGCAGTGTTTTGGTAATCTAGAATTGCATTTCTCTGTTGCTAATACTCTTAGTATTTGCCTGCATTGAGGGACTATAGAATCAGATGCTAGATAACTCTTCGATTGGAGAAATTACACCCAACAGCCCACATTTAAATGTCACCTATGCTTGCGCACACCTGCCTCAGCTGGGATATCTGAGGAAACAGTACTTAGTATAATTTCAAATTCCAAGCATGTGTTCTCAGAGGGCTTTTGAAAGTATAGTTCTCTAAGTGAATGGAGTATTTGGCCTGTGCTTTAAAACACCCATTGACATGATTTGCTCACTGGTGAGTAAAGTGCACCTTCCATTCTTGCTGCTGTGAAGTCACACTGCAAAAACGGAGGCTAAAGGCTGGAAGGAGAGCTTGTGTGCTATCGCGAGCATGCTGCAGCATTACACTTCCCTGCTCACTGCGGGGAATAAACACATGTTACTAATTCACCCTTTCTGCTTTGAATTCCATAATTAGGAAGGTAGGAGGACAGGAACTCAACAAAAGGTCTGGTTTGTTCCCAAATGGGCCCCAACAGTGAGCCACACTGCCTAACGGAGAGGGAAGTACTGCTAGGTGAGAAACTAGAAGTGTCTGAAGAGAATGGGGTATGTGAAGATGAAAAAATTCTTCTGAACGAAGCACACCTTCCAAAATCTGACCATAACACACATGCGCTTGAGACTTGAAGAAGCACACTCAGGCACTGGCATGGTACCTCCAATGGAAAACAGTTTAGGAAATAACGAGAGAATCAGATGGGACGAGTGTGCATACATGTGTGTATGCGTGCGTGCACACACACACACACACACACACACACACTCACATTCCCATGTATAAATATATTTTGTGGCTCTTGGCAGAGAAAAACAAAAATAATTAACTGTTAAATACTGGATGCTGTATTTAATGTTGGGACCTTGGTATTACTGAGAAAACAGTTTCATTTCTGGCACCTGAGAGCTCCATTTTATTTGTCACATATCTGAAACTCTCAGGACATCCTTTGCTATTAAACAAGTCTCAGACAATCCAGCATCAACTGTACCTCCCAAAATGCATTTCACTAAATCCATTTTTTTTGGGGGGGTAATGCAGATTTTTTTTTATTTTCTTATTTTGAAGGTAGTAGAAATACAACAAAACAAGACAGAACGAAGTCAAAATGAGACACTGCAGTGAAATTGGTACAGAATTTCACAGCAGGTTACTGGGATAAAAGTAATAGGTACCATAACATATCTTACTATCTTCACAATAGTTGTCTAGCCAATTAGGTATAGCCAAATCAAACCAAAGACAGAACATTATAAAGCCAATCCAAAGAGAATATTGAATAGAGTAAAGCAACTAATCATAATGAAACAAAACAGTGAAAACAACATTTGCTTTCAAACAGAAGATAGAGGAGATCCCCCATATTTGCTATATTGCATATAGTCATCCTGCCAAGAGATGCTCAGACCTCTGTTCCCAGTTGCTAACAGGGAAGGGATAGGATGTTTGATTCCAAGCTCACGCACCAGTAGCTGCACAGGAGACGCTACTAGGTCTCCTCCTGGCTCACGCCAGAGGAAGGCGCTTACCAAGAGGGTAGGCAGATTGCTTCTTTGTGCAGCCGCCTGGGTTCCACCAGGGCTGTGGCCAGATCTTGGGGGTCTGCTGACTCCTAAATCCATTTTTAATGAAGAGATTCTAAAGTTTTCTTTCTTCCTTTTCACAGTGCTGTCTCTACTGATCATGTCTAAAGTGCTATGATAACCATGTTACAAGAGTCCTTCACGTGGATGTATACAACTAGTCATTCACCACATCTTACCAAAGTAATTACGGCTGGGTGATTACTTAGGGAATGAAAGCTAGTGATACAGCCCTGACACTGAAAGCTCCTAACCTAGCTGCAAAGGCAAGAGATACATGCTCATCTCCCCTGCCTTCAGATCCTATAATGATAAAATGGACCATTTAAAATCTCTTTTCATTATTGTCCTACTCAAAGAAGAGAAGGTTGTCCTCATTATTCTTATGTTTTACATGCAGTGGAGACGCTGACTCTGTCCTGCGTGACAATTCGGCAAGTCTTTGACACAGTAATTCTCTTCAACTTTATTTTCTACAGAATTTTCTTCCACCCTTTAGACCTCCAAGTCTTTCTGAATAGCTCTATTTTAATGGTGACTAGCTTTATTTTTTTTTTTTGTTGTCATTGTTAAATTTCAATGATTATCTCTGACCAGAATTTTCCATATTAACTGCCAAGTTGATTTATATATGCAGGTACTAGTCACATGGTTTAGAGAGTTTTGACTGTTTAAAAAAATGGACATCCGTATTCTTAGTCTTCATCCCAACTCTATAAAATAGTCATTATTTGAATCTTCATTTTACAGAAAAAAAGCGAAACAAAACAAAACAGGGCTGGGGATATAGCTCAGTAGTGGAGCACTAGTGTAGTAGGCGCAAGGCCTCAGTTCAATCCTCAGCACCATACCCTGTGCTTTTCCTTTGTTCTGAGACAAAATACCTGTCACCCCAAATTAAGTAAAGATAGGTTTATTTAGCTCAGTTTATGTAAGTTTCAGTCTGTAATCAGCTCGCTCCAAGGGAGGGTGGCATCCTGAGGGGCAATGGTTCAAGGTGGCGGAAGAAAGCACGGTGGGAGAGCAAGCTTCTATGTCTCCCTTGTACCATGAGCAACCTACCCTGCTCTGGGTGGGTGTAGCGCACACACCATCTCCTTGCCCGCCTCTTGCACAAGATGAGGATGCTTACAAAGTGAGGACCCTGCCTCCTGCTGAGTCACTTAGTTAAGCTTCTAAACTCAAACTACACAATGTATCAACTATTACACCTCCAAAAAAATCTTCATTCCACTCCCCCCCACCATCAAACCAAACCAAACCAAACCAAACCAAACCAAACCAAACCACTGAAGCTTCAAATTTCTACCTAGGCCAAGGTTGAAACACAAAGGAACACAGCTTCCAAGTTCATGCTAAGGCAGATAGCAATAATATTATACTGCTAGTTCATTACTGTTTGTTGATAGTAGTGTAAAAACTCAACTAAGTTTTATTTTTCCTAGCCACAAACATTAAATAGTTCTTTTACATTTCCACTACACTTTTCTGTAGGGATTTGTAGGGATTTCCATGTGATTACGGTCCGTATTTTAGCACTTAAAGACTACTCAGAATGTAACGCGATCCCTTCCTATCAGAAAGGCTGCTGGGTTTATATCTAGATATCCTCCCCAAATCTCATGTTCTCACAGAGGGTGTTATTGGGTGATTAGATCACAGGGCTGTGCTACTCATCACTGGATTAACCCCTGATGAGTTATAGCTACATGTGATGTTGGGGGTGAAGTTTGGTCTGAGGAAGTGGATCACTGCGGTGTGGTCTAGAAGGTACTTCCATTCCTCCTTCCTTGACTGCTCTGTGCTTCCTGCCACCATGTCATGAGCTGGTTCTCTTCTGTCATGTAACCATGTATTAGAGCCAGCTGACTATGACGTGAAACTTCTACAAACTGTGAGCCAAAATAAACCTCTCCTTCTTACCGTTGTCGTTGTCGGATATTGTGGCTCAAAGATGAGAGGGTAATGGGCTAATCCTCCTAGCATCTGCCCTGTGCCCACTGAACAAGCCCACCTGCTATGTATTCATCAAATTACTGGGACCTTTTTTCAGGACACAGGTTAAACATCGGGCTTGCTGATTCATTGTACTCCCAACTGCCACGCCTACTACCTGCTCTTTGAGCAAGCCTTATAAATAAGTACTGTTTCTTCCTAGGACTGTCTCCATCCACTCTGTATTTTATCATCTCCACCAAAGGCTATGGTGTGGGAGATTTCTTTTTTCATATGCTTTGTTACAGTCAAGGTACAGGGACCAGGGATTTAGCTCAGCGGCACAAGCACCTGCTTAGCAAGCATGACTTTGGGAGCTGGATCTCTGGTACAAAAACAAAACAAACAAGCCCAAAACAGTAACAACAACAACAACAAAATACAGTCAATACACATCAGTCCTAGATATTATTCATTTTACCAATCTGGCAATCCTACTTAAAAAGAATTTGTGGTAATTGTATTAAAAAAAATTCTCAATTTTGAGTTTAATTTTCAAACTAGAGTTCAGAAACTACATTTGGCCTTCTTTTCCCCAACTGTCAGCTCTCTTCTGAGACTGCTGTGGCTGCTCCAGTTACAAACGGTTTTCCCTTCTTGCTTTGGTCCATTTCTGTTAAAATTATGTATAGCAATTTTGTATACAATTTATGTATAGCAATCTCTGCTGAGAGCTAGCGGGCTTTGGGGGATGAGGAGATGAAAATATTACACAATGGTAATCAATGGCAGTCATAAGTTGGATAAATGCTAGATACTGGAGAAGCTAACACATATGCTGTTAGAGCCATTGTAATTTTTTTTTTTTGTACTGGGGATTGAACTCATGACCTTGCACTTGCCAGGCAGGTGCTTACACCACTGAGCTAAATCCCCAGCCCTGTAATTTTTAATAAACCATGAATAAAATGAAACAAATAGTAGAATATTTAGGAATTTACTTAATTTCTTAAAGGGAGAAAGAATGTATTCTGAAATCATTCAACAAGAAGTTTAGTATTTATGGGTGACAAGACCTAGAATGCATAAATAGATGGTGTGCAGACATTTAGAAAACAAATCTTGCTATGGCTTGGCTTGAACTCACTATTTAGCCCAGGCTGGCCTCAAACTACCCATGGCAATTCTGCTGTCTCAGCTTGCTGAGTGCTGGGATACAGATGTGTATAACCATGCCTGGATAAATTCAGAATTGTGATCTAGAAGGAATGCGGTAGTGCACCCCTCTGGACTACCAGGCAGGAGAAAATGGGACACACAGGAAACGGCATGACTCTGTGAGTTCCCATAAACAATGCAAAAGAGAATGGGAATGTGGTGTTGCTATGAGCAAGAAACAGGAAGGAAAGAAGAAGAGTTTCTGGAGCATCTGCTGAAAAGGTAACATGCTGGTAAGGCAGCAGAACAGAATGCTAGCGCCCAAGTGGGCAGAGGCAGAGAACGCAGAAACTACATCTGGAGCACAGGAGGAGCAAGATCCCAGGAGGAATCTGGAACCACCAAAAAAGAAAAGGACACTAAGAGAAGCAGAGAATGTGTCAGAAATCTGAGTATCCTGTACTTCCTGCTACAAAAAAGGAAAGACTATACCCAAGTACCCAGATGTCACAGCGTGAGGTGTACTGCAATGCAGTGCTGGTCTTGTCACTTGGCCTATAAGCACATGCTATTTTGAACAAGTAAGTTGGACTAGTACCAAAGCAGTGCAGGGGAGTGAGAAATCTCTACTGTCTTGTAAAACCCTTCCTATGTCACATTTTCCTTCCTTTTTTCTCTTAAAGATTTACCAAACCAGGAGCAAAGTGTCTAGCCTCTAGTTTACTGGTTATTTTCTCCTTTCCAGTCGGTATGGCATCTAATTTTTCAGAGTGGTATGACTGTCTTATACTTATATCTGCCCATATATTGTGGAGTTTAGTATTTCAAGTATTATTCTGGAAACTTTGTTCTTTCATTTATCCTGAAGCTTAATCCCTTCCTTCTATCTTGCTGATAAACTGACTTAAATCAGCTTTCTAAAGTAGCCGTATCAGGACAGTGTGGGAGGTATTTCAGATTTCCCTTTCCTTTGCTTTCCTTCCCTTTTTTCACAGAGTTACATCCTCTGTCCATTTATCTACAAATTTAAATCCTGAGAGAGCATTTTAGGGTCTTGTTGTCCCTAGTTTGCTGGAGCCTGAGCTTAAACTTACAGTCCTCTTCCTCAGGTTCGCAAATAGCTTGGATTATAATTGTAGGGCACCAGGCCTAGTTCATTTTCTTTGCTTATTAAAACATTTAAGCAAGAGTACGTGCAAATTTCAATTTTTAAATTTTCTCCTCATGAGCAAAGATTTTTGTTTTCTAAAATATCTCTAGACATGGATTCATGCCATGTCTTATAAATTAAAAAGCAAATTTATTTCTTGGAAGTTTCATGTTTCTTTTTTCATTTTTTTGGTAAAACTCTTGGTTGATAGTCATTTTCCTCCTAAATTCCAGGATGGTAATTTTTATCCTTTTACCATCAGCTAAGAGACTACAAAGGCAGCAAATCAAAGAAAAAATTTTTATCTGATTTTCTCTTTGTGCAGAATGGGACTTCTGGCAAATGTGAGGATGGCTGGAGTTCTGTGCAGCCTATTTTCTACGTGTAAAAAGGTAACTGAACAAAGTAATAATGACAGGTCCAGTTGCTGAGGGCTATGATTTTAATACACAGCGTTCCACAAAAGTGTGACTATATAGTTCTCATTTCTTCTGGTATCAAAATACAGAATTACCATTAAAAATGTGAATACTAGATTGAGGTCATGTTCTACTTCAAAACAAATACAAATGCACAGACACAACTGGTTCTGTGTGGCTACTAGGTACACTGCATGTGCCCTGGAGCAGCTAAATCCAAGGGCATCCAAGCCTTGGAGAAAACCCTACAGAAACAACGTAACTGGACATCAAATACTTCATAGGTCCTTCAGGTCATGCTTCAGTCATACTCCATTTCCCATCATTTATTGTGTCCTTTCAGTTTTTCAGTTCAATGTCTGTCTCTCCCCACTGTTCTCATATTCTAGGCTTTTTAAAGTCATACAGACTAGGTGTTCATTTTTCCACACACATTTCATACTTTTTTTTTCTTTTTTGGTACTGGGGATCGAACTCATGACCTCGCGCTTGCCAGGCAGGCGTTTATGCCACTGAGCTAAATCCCCAGCCATACATTTTTAAAATAAAATGCATCTAAATGCTGAAGTCTTCAAAAATGCTCAGTAAATAGAATTTTGGTAGCTTTAATGCATTAATTAAAAGTTTAAATGGGCTTCTTTCCTCAGCTCAAATTTTAATACTCATGTTGTATATATAAGGCTTGCATATTTTGGCTATAAATATTCCTGGATGATAAGATATTATGACTCTACAACATACAAGATCATAAGATCAGTACTGACTTCTAGAAAATTAGAATGATGCTGAGAATTTTGCAATACAGACTATGTTTATTTTATGCTGATTAGTTTACAGAGAAATTACTGGTAACACTCCAGGGCTGTTGTTTTGCTCAGATGCGGTATTTTTTTTTTTTTTTTTTTTACTTTTTTTAAAAAATCTTTCTTCTTTCCACACCTAAATTATTATTCAGGTTCATATTTTCAAATTGAAAAGAAGCTCAGAACTATTATTTTTTTGATAGAGCCATCACCAATTCACTTCCAGGAGCCTGTTAAGCCAGTATTTTCTTTTCTCCCTTCCATTCCGCCTCACTGTCTGCTGCAGTGTGGCGCTCAGTACTTCCCTTCCTTTGGTTTGCTTCATGCTGATGGTGAGTTGTATGTTTACTTTAAAAATCGTTTTGCAACCCTTCACATTCCAGCTCTCAACCCAGCATGCTGTTGCCCAGCAACACTAACTGGGACGCTCCTCTCAGAGCTGAAGCCAGAGGCTGCAGGCTGCAAACAAGGCCACTGGAAATCATCATCTCTCTCGTGCCTGAGTCAATTACCGGAACCCAATGAAGCGCAAGACCTTTAGAGACTCAAGTCGATGTCTTTCCTTTTTCAGTTCTTTCCTCTCTAGAAAGTTATTCTAGCAATGCTACTCTTGCTTCACGTTCAATTTCATTCCAAACACAGTCTTGGAAACCATGAATTGCTTCAATACAAGCATACAGAAGCCACCAAACTGATATCTAAGTGATACAAAATTTAAGGTAGAAATATAGATGTATTTGTATTATTCCAATGTTGCTCATGGTAGAGGATTTTTTGCAGGGGGAGTGTCTTTTTTTCATGGAACATGAAAATCCTATGAAGAATTTTACTTTAAATATTGATAGTTAAACCAAATGTCTTGGTTAGCATTTGATGATGGCTCCCAGGTAAGGTCAGTGGTAGTAGTCTTCAGATCAATTTTGAGCAACAAGGGGCTGGAGCTATGAGATCACTGAAAACAGCCACTACTGCTCAAAAGACCCTGACTAGGTATATGTAAATATGAATGTTCCCAAGTAGAAAGGCATCTATTCTCAACTTCCTCTCTTTCAGCATTCTCTAGTGGAGACATGGGCAGGCTTCTGGGTAACTCCTAGACAGACAGGAAAAGCAAACAAGTTGGATCACACAAGTAACTTCCAAAATAACTAGAGGCTGATGTAATTGGTCATCCTGGTAAGACAACATTTAACAGAGACAAATTAAACTAAATTCTCTATTTAGATCTCACTCAATGCCCCACCTCCAGTACTTAGTATAGAACTAAAAATGAGGCTTATCAACAGCATATATACATATATAATGGAGAATTCAGGTTTTTAAATTTATAGCAAACTCAATGTATGTCTCCTTACTGTCCCCAAATCAAATGTTATTTTATGCCACGTTAAGAGAAATGTTCCTCATAATGAGGGAAGTGGTAGTTTCACATTACTTCTTCCCCTGCTTCTTTTTTGTGAAAAGGATTGAACCCAGGGTTTTGTATATACTAGGTAAGTGTTCCACTGCAGAGCTGTAACATCTATATCTATATCTATATCTATATCTATATCTATCTGTATCTGTATCTATATCTGTATTTATTTCTGAGACAGGGTCTTACTACTATAAGTTGCCCAGGCTGGTCTCAAACTTAAGACCCTCCTACCTCAGCCTCCTGCATACCTGGGCTCACAAGTGTACGCCACCAAGCTTGGCTCACATTACCTTTAAATGGATTCATGGCAGCCTGACTCAGATCCTTTTTGAGGCCTGATTTAAAAAGAACAGAGATAAAGATGATCGCATTTGGGCAGCATGAACAGGAGACTGAAGGAAAATGTATTGCCTAGAAAAGAGGGCTTTGGGAGACATGAGGGCTGTTTTCAAACCTCGGAGATGAGCCTTTGTTTGGACAAGAAGGACTGGGCACATCCTGCCAGTGGGCATAAACAGAGAGGTGGTTTACTCATCGTGTTAGTTGTATTAGGGTCAAATTAAGAAAAAACAAGGATCCTTATGAAATTGTGTATTTTTCTATCACGGGAGCAATTTAGGAGTATTCTGGATAATTACTCAGAGGACTGGAATCATGGGGCAATATGAGGATTAAATAAGATTTTAATACTCTGAATTATGAAATATTATTGTTTTATTGTGAAAGAAAGCAAACTTGCCAAATACTTAACCTTTGTTGATCCTCTAGTCAGACATATCCCCATACACAGATCTTATATTTAAACTTAACTATTATGTACATTCAGGAATAAATTTTAACATCATTATTTTAGAGTAGTTATAATCTGATGCTGTTGCTAAAGCTTCTGAGCAGTTTCTTTCTATAAATTATCATGTACCAGAGAGAAATCCCATTAATTATATTTATCATCAAATAGATGATTTCTTTCCTAGTGGCATATGATTTCAGATACTTCTGTATTGGATTATGAGATGTTTGTGTATATCTAGATACACACACAATTTATTCTTCTGGTAGATACTTTTCAAGTCATTGCATATCTTTGTTTTGAAATTATAAAGTCATTTGTTACTCAATAAAATAAAAAAATAAAATCACTTAATTCCAGAAATTTAAGCTAAGACAGTTTAATACATGATATCCCCATAGAGTTTCTGACCTATGTAATTCACTTTACTTTATCACTTGTGATTAAATTTCCTGGCACCCAGTCAACATTTTTAGGCAATTTACTGGCTAGTGCCCATGCCTCTCTTGTGTGCTGCTATGTCTGACAGTGGTGTTAACATGTTGACAAATCAATCTACTCATTAAAATTCAGCAGGCTTGCTGGATCCGCAAGCTTCATAAACTGTTACAAACACAGTTTAATTATTAAAATGACAATTGTCTTTCTTTTGTTTCTTTTAGCATTGGATTCTTGGGTCTCATCTATGCAAGGCATATTTTCAATTGGGGTTATTTTTTGTTTTGAACAATATATACTGAAAGAGGGACCTACAGCTGGTTCCTTTTCATGGCAAAGTGCTACTTCCAACTTAAGTGTTTAGCATTCTGGAACACTGTTGGATTTTGAAAACATACCATGTGGTAATGGTGCTAGGCTTTTATTTAGCTTTTCTTTGTATTTGTACTGGCTGTATTTTTCAATCTTCAATTTCTGGGGGAAAATACACACACTTGTGGTCAGTTTTATTTGAATTTACCAAGTTGGAAGGTAAAAATTGCTCTTAAGATTTAGACGCTTTGACAAATTTATTATATTATAGCCATTCTAAATACCATGTCTTCTATACTGTGCAGCTGAGGATTGAGATTAACTGAAAGAATACATTATAGCTGTTCTTATCAGAGAAAATAAGAGGCATACATATTACCATCGAAGCCATCAGAACCCACAAATGGAGGAAACTGACGTCAACGATACACCATTGCAATCTGATCATTAATATTTCACTAAAGACAAGCTTTGGAGTTAACGCAAGGACATTCCTTTCTTCTCCTTTCACATATGCTATGTGAAAGCTTCCTGTCTGATCTTAATCTTGATCATACTGACGGGCCATGTGACTCTAAGCTGAGCAGTAACAACACAGCAGGTCACTCGGGAATAGGTGCTTCTTCAGAGTTCACCTGTGAACACAGAAAATGATCTTGTCTGCAGGGGTCGGGGGCTCCTTGTAAGGCAATTTCCAAGACTGCCTCTGTGTTGATTATTGCCTGCTTGCCTCCCTAATGGCATAAAAGAAATAAGAAAACTCAGAAGCAAAAAAAGTAGTAATTATATGGGTGATCTTCATGGCCCATGCCTAATTTCCCTCACATTTTCTGTGCATCCCTAACGGACATCGCCTTGATGATGATAGAAATGTATCGTCACTCTCCTGAAAGCTTTCTCTTCCATCCCTGCAGGTTTGACATCATTCCCTTAATGAGACAGCTCTCTCTGAAGCAAATCATCTCACTTCACCAACAATGCAATCCACAGCATTTGGTTACCTGTGTCATTTCTCTCCACAAATAATCTATGGGGAAAACAAAAGCTGTATAATTAAGTCACATATAGGCAGGAACCATTTAAGATATGTGTTATGATTCTGAGCAAATCAAAGACTGCAGGATAGGAAAATTCATTTGACTTTCACACTTGAAATTTCTCCTTTGTGTGGACATGACAGATTTAGAGACTCGAGGTAACATCTTCTTCATCTGCTCAGTCACACTACAGTGATTGGTGTTATAGAAAAGGAAATGGAATCTTATGGTTTGTAAGGGAAAGGTATTTATATATGGATATTTGGATATCATATATAGCTAACTTAAAAATCTGGGCAACTATCAGATCTGCTTGGGAAAATTATAAATTATAAAAAAGATAGTTCTCCATTTACTCTTGCATCTTTCTTTCATCCCACACACTTTTGTTTCCTTTAATTTTAATTTTATTTTTTACAGTGTTTGTAATATGCACCTAGGAAAAGATCTAGCATAAAATGAATTTAAAATAAAATGTACAAAAATTTGTCATGTGGTTTTGAGTCCCATTATCTAGACAGATCTATTAGAACTATGAAGATTTTCTTCTATCACTTGACTTCTAAACAATAAGTTCACTCATTTCTTTGCTTAATTCATTAACTCTAAAGCAGTACTACTGAAAGTGAGATCTATGGATCAGTGTTTGTTTATGAATTGTTTATTACTGGTCTATAATGAGATAAATACAGCAAGTGAGAGTGAATCTTTGGAAACTTTCAAAGCTTTATTCCATTGCTGTCATGTTTTTATTTATTTCACAATGAACTAACCTATATGGTTAGAAATGAAAGTAAAACTGGACCTTTACTACAGATTCCTTGAGAAGAAACACATTTTTAAAAATGTGATACCCCACCATTAACAATATTGAAGCACTTCATTTCTGTTTTCTCTACCTTTTTATCCTCTTCTTCCAAATAAATTTAAATAATTAGTATTGTAGTGGGTAACTTAGAGCAGTGCTTGGCACACACTATGGTGGGGGGGTGTGAATATAATAAATATAAATACCATATTAGTATTTGTCCCCAATTCTTAAATTTGCTCAAATCATATAATCAATGATTCCTGTAAGTTTTTATTTATTGGATGCTTTCGCTTAGGTGAAAATCTCATACAGACTCTGGAAGTTAGAACTTTTACAACTCTTTTTATCTATTCTTGGTGTTCTATCTATTCTTGGTGTTCCTCTGTTCTCAAGGCTGCAGAGGTTTCATTACTTAAATTATTTTGCATAATTATAACTAATTCAGAATGCTTGGTTAAAAGGTTCACTATAAATTAAGATTAATAAGCAACATGTGGTATAACTAGAGGTAAGTATCACTTATTGATGAACTCTAAGTTATAACCCATATCCCATTAAGAATATTACCTAGAATCCTAAATCTCTATACCTATGTCCATTTGAAGGAGGATTTAAGTGTTAAATTTATTTATTTGCTCAAAATCACGAAGATGTGTTAGTTGTTCTTCATTACATAACATCAGGTATTGTCCTGGATTTTATTCTTCCTTCTTCTGGACAAAAGATGCCTGTGCTGCTGCTGCTTTTTTTTTTTTTAACTTAAAGGAGAATAAAACAAAACAGAACAAAGCATATCAGGACAAAACAATGCAAGCAAGTAGGATTTCAAAATAAGACAACAGGAAATCAGCAGTGGCTACCACAGTGTCTCCTGCTCTCCCTTTTCTATTATTACTCTTTCATGGCCGCTATAATGAAGCACATCTGACATTCTGCATACAGAACATGTCCACGATACAAAAGATGATGTGGAGGCAAAAGGATGTTAACAGCAAGACAGGAATTTTGTAATTTTTCTACATTTGGATATCAGGATCTTAACACAAAGATTTTTTTACACTGCTGACTGTAAGGGCTTTCTGGGGATCTGAAGTCTGTATAGCACAGTATTAACGGGTGATTTATGAACTACTTCAGTTCCCAGCACAGAATGGCTGTTTACAGATGTGGAACCTTGGAACCTTCACTTTAAACCAGCTATCTTATCAAATATTGGCTGAAGTTTTTAAAAAAAAGCTTGTTAGAGATGTATAGTTAGACCATTGCAGAAATTAAAATGAGCCATCGTCTAGTAGCTTCTCTGGAAAATTTATTAGAAATCCTTTACCTTACAAATATTCCTGTTCTATGACCTAGTTTTCTCGTATCCCGTATATAAGATCTATATTCCTGGGACCCACTTCCTTCAAATTTTCTGAGGAATCTGGCAATAATTTATTCAATAATTTAATTCATCCTTAGGATATGCTAGATGTGACAAACACGGAGGATCCCAGGTCTATCTCTTAGTCTTTTAGAATTTTAAGTAATGCCATGAAGAATGAAAAATGGCATATTGGTAAATTTCAGTCAAGTAAATCAGATAAGGTGCAGTTTTCCTTGGTTTCATCTGGCCACCTAAAAAACTGACAGTGGGTTGCCTTTTGCGTAAGATAATATTGTCAAGTCACATGCATATTCAAGGAACTAAGAATGTGCTCAGGGCTAACCCTCCCCCAGAAGGAGATGAAGCCAGAGATGACTGTGAGGCTATATCTAATTACTGACCAGTTGTGATGAATACACTGTACAATGATAAATGGCCATCCACATAGTAGCAGCGATGAAATGAAACATGACAGGACACTCAGCCTTAGAACGAAATGGTAAGATTGCAAGCTCTCCCTATAATGACCTAGTCTCGTTTTGTACAACTGTTTGCGATCATAATACTCATGCTGGAGCGTTTGGTTGCTAGAGATGCATTTTACACACACATACACACACATGATGTCCTTCCACATAATTATGTATGAAACTATTATTCTATCAACTATAAATATATATATATTATATATATTTAATCAATATCACCATATTTCAGGTTAGGACACTGAGACTTAAGAGAATAAGTAAGTTGGGTAAAGTCACAAAGACACTAAGTAGTTGAGTTTTCAATTCAAGCATGTATTCCAAACGATCCTGTTTCCCAGGTCTTTTTTTTTTTCCCTTTTAAGCAATTAAGAAAAACTGTAGTGCTTCTCTAGCTCTGAGCCAATGAAAGCACTTTAAAAATTAATGTGGCAAGATGGCTAAATCCATCAGAAGGAGAACCAAGGAGCTGTGAGTGTTGTGGATAAGAGCATCTACCTTCCGGTCAGCTGACAGGATTGTAATCTGGCTCACCCAGGCAGCCACCTCGCCCCCAGTGACTGGATTACCTCATTTCTAAAATGGAAGCAGTGGCCGCATCTACAAAGGTGGGGTTGGTTAAATGAATCCATATGTGTAAAGTGTTTAGTGTCGTGCTCAACCACGGAGCAAATGCTACAGAACATGGCAAACAACTGGATCTGAGGTTTACCTTTCGGACTTCTTGGTCCTGTGAGTCAATACATTATCTTACTTGCCTGAAGATACATTTCTGTTATTTAAACACAAGATTCCTGATCAATTCACTGATAAGTTAATTGTAAACATCTCTCCATGATGCCAGTACTTAGCTTATCATATTATTGTAGCAAGAAGCAATAATGAGTATAAAAACCTACAGGTCCTTACTATTAAGCCACAAGAAATCAGCACCTTTTGGTGTAAAGAAAGGAAACTAATAAATGACTTCAAGCTGCACCCTTAGTTTCAAGGTCACGGTGTAACCTCAGTATAAGTCACTAAACCTTCCTGGTTTCTCCCTAACGCAGAGGCTAAGGCAAATCACAGGATTTCTGTGAGGATCAAGCAGCTCAATGACTGCTTAGGCATCACAATACACAGGCAATTAACCAAGCCCAGCTCTACACTAACAGAAAAAAAAGTACACAACAAAGAAATCTCTAACTGTGAGGCACATATGCATGTTACAAAGACTTTAGTATTTCCTTTTGCTTTTTTCATGTCAAGAAAAAAGTAATACATCTGAAGAATACTAGGGAAGAAAGTACATCAGTTTTCACAAAGTTTCTAAAATTATAAAGCGGTTAAGAGCCCAGGAAACTGCTTTGTTTCATTCAGTCTTTACTACAACCTCCTTATGCAGGAACCATTGCCCCGTTTCGTAGGTAAGGGAAGGCTGACTAGAATGGCAGCTGGGACTGTATCTTGCACTGCTGAATGGATGTATGACCTAAACCCTTGACTTCAGAAACATGGCAGTGCCTAGATTTTTATTTCTCTCTATACTGATTCTTAGTATTTTGTGGTTTAAAGTATCCTGGAGATGAAAACTGATCTGATACAGCTGTATCCACCACTGTCAGACAGTAGTTTTGCTTGTGTGCTTGTCATTTCCCAAGTGTTAAAAATTCTGCAGTACTTGCCCATCATAACACAGGCAATCTGAGAATTATTTGTGCTCAGTGAATGGCTACTTTCCTAACACTTCAGTTAACATTCTAATGTAGTTTAACTAATGTTTCCTACATTCAATTATGAGTACTGTTGATACAGCAGCAAATTAGATAACTTATCTGCCAACAAGAGCTTGTATCAGCTATGAACAATTTTAAGTTCAAAGACAAGGATGAGCTAAGAGAAGGCACTAAGGAGAGATAACAGTTCATTCCCAAGCTGATATTGAATCCTTTAGAAAGGTGAGGGGCCGATTTTCCATCTGAACTGGTTTTCACATCACTTTGTCCAAATAGGAGAAAATTTGTATCCCTCAGACATTTCCATAGCTAAGTAAAATGTATTTCCCAGTCAAATATAAATGCCTTTGGAATTATGCTGTCATTTTCCTTTAGAAAATGCTATAGTTCTGCCTTTCATTCTTCAATGATCAGTGTTAAATTCCATCTCCTCTGAAAAGCCAATTCTGACTACTCAAGTCCACAGTGAACCTCCCTCCTCCAAACTTGGATATACTGATTTTGTACCTAGTTGGCAATTCAGGGAAATCAGTTAGCATTTTTCCAAATGTATAGAACTCATCTCTTCAATTATTATTTAGATTCCCAAAACATATTTTATGTTCTGTTCTCTAATTTAACATTACCTATGATGTAAAGAAATTGTGATTTCTCAACAATTGCTTCTTGAGTCTTTGATAGTTATGTCTCTGGTCTCTATTACCAGTGTTGATAATAGGAAATTATCTCTTTGGCTCTAGGAATATTCCAGATTTATGCTCTGATAACAACATCAAGTTCTTTTATAGGATTTCTAGATTAGAGGTATTAAGCATACAGGGAACTCTGTTTCAAAGTAATATTTCCCAACAAGAGAACTGATGACGAAGTTATTCAATGATGCTTTCTTTTCTATCTTCTGGAAAAGAAAACTAATTGCAGTTTACTATCATCTTTCTTGAATTATCCCAAATATTTAATTGTTCCTTTGGCATTATGATAGCTCTTTTGTGGGTCACAGATTCCTTTATTATATATCCACACAGGAATGATTTACAACTAATTAGAGGATGTTAAAGGTTGTTGCTAATGGTAACTTAAGATCTGATAATAGAGTCTTACCGTTAATATTTACTGTGTCTAAGAATGTAATCTACCTTATCTATTTATCTACTTGATTTTCCCATTTCCATACCAATGCATACAATAATAGGTAACAAAGGAGAGAGATTTGTCCATGAACGTGTTACTTTTTTTTAAGTGGTAAAAATCTAAACAAATAGGATGAACTTAGGACTAACATTGCCTAGAAATTGGCAAGGACACAAGTCTAGTGGTAAAAGGACCCACGTCCAGACTGTTTTGGGTGAGCTCTGACTAGCTGCCTGACTAGCTTTGTCTTTCCAGTTTGTACTGTCAGTTCTGTTGCTTTCATCTTCTTCCTTGAAATACTGATGTAATAATGGTAAATATCATCTTCTGGAACCCTTACGAGTATTAAATAAACTTCAAGGCATGTTTACTGTGCAGCTCCTTTCAAACACCTATTTTCTTTGCCCCCTTTGCCCCTGCCAGTTCTTTTCAAACTATCCCTTTTCCTTAAGAGGAAGGACATATTTATGAAGAATATAATCCTAAATAATGCAACATTACCAAAATATATATACTAAAGAAGTAATCATGGATATACAAAAATCACACATATAGATGTTCTAATATTAAAGAAATGAAGCAACTCCAAAATTGTGAGGCCAAATAAAATATACATACTGTAATGTCACACAAGGAAATAAGACAAATCTTTGATATACTAATATATATGATAATTAAAATATAAAGTTCCTCTGTCGGTAATGTTTTAATAGTGCTTAATAAAAACTACAAATGTGGTAAGTAAATCCTCACTAAATATTCATTATCATTATAGCAATATGCAAATATTATAAATTCTAAGAAAACATATCAAAATATGAATTCAATTACTTCTTAATACATATTCCCCAAATTTTTAATTTTTTAATTATACAGACACATACATCTCCTTAGAAGACATTTTGATTACCATTTACTTCTCAACCTACCAATAAATTATTGTTTCCAATTTGTGGATACAAAGAGCATTTATAAATTTAGTAATTCACAATTAATACCACACCACTTAAAAATTTAATAGTTACCACTTCTGAAGAGGAGATATTACCTTCGTGAGAGATTTCCTTCCAGGGATTCGGTGGATACATGAAAGCTGCGTTCTGGATTTGGTCATGGATGTCTTCATCTTCATTAAATGGAAATGTGCCACTTAGACTTACATAGATGATAACCCCAACTGACCACATGTCTAGAGAGCGGTTATAGCCCTTGTTCCTTAGGACCTCAGGTGCCAGGTAGGCTGGGGTACCCACCACGGACCTCCGGAAAGACTTCTCTCCAATGATCCGGGCAAAGCCAAAATCACAAAGTTTCACCTGTTGACAACAGGAGTTTGCAGAAATAATGAGTTCACAATGATGTGTTTGTTTCTGTGTTAGCTGAGGTCTGCTGGAGAGTACCACAGTCTGTTAACAGAATGATACCCATTTTTCATAGTGGAAGAAAGGGCTATTTTATACTGTTCCATGTACTTGGACACCATGGTGTATATACCTATATGAAAGTATGTTTTCATATAGTCTAAACACTTTTCCTTTCTTCCCCAAAAGAGACAAATATGAAAATAAATACATTTAGAAGTGGGTAATACTGTTCACAAGTAAGGGACGTATTATGCTAATTGGGAGAGTGATGGTTTAAGGGCCTACAAGAAAAAGACAAAGATTAGATAGAGAGATCAATCATGCCATCCATCATAATGCTCAAAATTAGCTCCATGCTGGCACATAGCTGGCATCGAAAAGGTGTCAGAGCTATAAGGTAGATTAGCCACCTTAGGTCACTTCAGATCCATTATTCCCTCAGGGGTGATATGGTTGTTTTCCACCCTGTTAGCTGAGGAAGGTGGCATCTCTGGGACTCTATAAAGTGTCCCCGCTCTCGAAGCCAGCACTTTCAACACTGGACTAGGCCTGCCGGTTCTGGAAAAGCCAAAGAGGAGACTAAGAAGGCATGGGTGTATGTTATTAAAGCAGGATAAATCAAGAAGTCACCGATACAGCCACGGCCTAAAAATACAAGAAGGTAACAAATGGATAAAAACCCACCTGAAAAACATGGAACTAAAGTTCTGAGGGGCACAAGAAGATAACATGATGCTGCCTGGAAGGCAGGGATGCTATCAACTAGATTATTTTGCAGCCAGAATTTTCAACTTGCCTGAGGGAAAGGGTCGGCTGATGCCAACAATACATTTTCCGGCTTGAGGTCACAGTGAACGATATTTTTAAAATGGAGATGCCGCAAAGCCACAAGTATCTATAAAAGAAGAAAATCACCAAAATAATTTCATGTCAGTCTATTACTTTCAAGATGTTTTCTATCAGGGCATAAATTTACAAGGCCAAGAGAGAACTCACAATGTCCGGTCAAGGCCCTTTAAATTGAAGACCTGGAAATGGGCTAGATTAACACAGCAGGTTGCTAAGGCAACCTCAGTGGAAGAAATAGCATATCGTGGTGCTCATCCCACAATCAACACAGGTATAGACAAAGGGTCTTAATATGAAACAGAGATATGCGTAGTTAACTATTTTAACTCAGCCAGCACTATACCAAAGTGCTTTTCAAACTTTCAGGAAGAGTTTTAATGCATGAGCTTGCTTACATGTCACTAATTGGGTGCACGGCACTCCAAATAACACGGATAAAACTCAGAAAAAATGCAATAAGCCCCTGCAACCTTTTCTAGCGTAGTTTAGATTAGAAGGAGAGACTAAACAACAAGGCTAGAAAGCTGTAGTTAAACAGTGATCCATTTGATATTAAATATTATTTTTTTTCTGTCTCTAATTGATTTCTTACCTGAGTAATTAAAAACTTCGTTATGTGCTCTGGCAACCTGCCCTTTTCACTTGACAAGATCATCTCCAGCATGTCTCCATGGAGTTTCTCCATAACAACAAACACTCTTTCAGGCGTCTCAAACATACACTCCAAATTTACAACACCGGGGTGATGAAGGTTCTATTAAAGATAAATAAAGCACTTGAAGAAAATGAGGTTTTTGATACTGTTTGACATGCTCGCTGATTACACAAAACTGCTTAAGCTTATAGCTATGGAGAAACCCACACTTAGAATTTTTAACACCTCTGAATTCCACATGTGCTGCCTTATAGTTTTGAAATTCTATCTCCGGAAAATAAATCTTTACTTTCTATGCATAGTGAAATTATTTCTATGCTAAAAATCCAAGTTCCAGCACTGTGAATTGCTAATTAGGTTTTAATTAGAATACCATATTGAGAACTCTGCAATTTCTTAGGATCCTCTCCAATATTAAGCACACCACTCCAAGAAGCACACTTGGCCATCTCTGCACAATTGATAAAAAATTACTGTAGAAAAGACGAAATCTGTATGATAGACATCTAACTGCACTGCAGAAGCACCTTATTCTGGAGTTGCTCTGCTTTTGCAGGTTTCAGTAGTTTGTCCCAGAAGCTCTGATGCAGAGCCAAGATCATTCTGAATATTGCAAAAAAAAAATTGTTATTGAGTCCTTGCTTTGCCTGGGACACCATGTTATCTGCAAGGTTTTTAAGCATTAAGTATTTCCACAATAAAGCAAGGGCTGGTAATGGTGGTCAGCATTCTCTTTGATACATTTACTGTCACTTAAATCAAGCAAAATTACCTCAGAGTTACATTATTTCTTGTAAATTTAAAGTGTTGTTCTGGGTCAAGAAGAAAAATCTTTGAGTATTTAACCTGCATGCATACATACACTTATGTATGGACGCATGCATGTATGTGTTAGTTTTTCCTTGTACAACAGCAAAAATCCTAATGTTAGAGAAATTATATTTCAATGAGAAACAAAAAAACCCATAAACAAAAATTATGCACCCTCTCACCCTGCAAAATATGCTAACAGCTGAAGTTTTTGAAAAAAATCTCATTGAATAATACAATTTTATATAAAGCATAAATTTTGCAAACTACAGTAGTTAAATCTAAAATGGTTCACTATTCAGTGTCTCCACAGGTGGGTGCTGGCGGCACCTGTGGAAGGTGACAGGATGAGTCTACACTGCTGTGGTGGTCCTCCTCGTTGCCCTTTTGCCAAGAAGGCTAGGAGTCCACTGGATACAGAGCCGGACTGTGGCTGGCAGTTGCTTTCATGGTGATGACATCTCTCAAGGGGTCCTATCACTATTCTGGTAGTTTTGATCTCTGCCACAGACATCTGATGAGACTTTTTCATTCTGATCTTGGTGCTTGATCAATGTGAAACAAAAGGTGGTGAAGGAATGGCAAGTTTATTAACACTGTCTGAACAGATACTTACATGTCTACCTAGTAGCCTTTTATTGTTCTTAAAATCACTGCACTATAACTTCTCAGGTCTGAGTAGTTCAGATAGACCAAGCCTCCAGAGTTGTTCTCTCCTGGTCAGAACCTCAGCACATGGAGGGTGACTGGTAACAACAAAGCTCATGCTACCGCTATTCTTAGGTTATGTATTTGACTGCCCACATGTAACACCAGCTTGGCTTGTGGTAATGTGGGAGAGTCAGATCCTGAAGTGGGAAACGACTGTGACACAGATATTTGATGGGCGGACTATAGGTGATAGCGTTGCTCATACCTAAACCTGCCCCATGCTATCTCAGGCCCTTTTCTTATATCCCTTCCCGAGAGAGGAACCGCCATGACCAGACAGTTCCCTGGCCTTATGTATCCAAAGATTTCAGCTGCCTTTTTAAATGAGTGACCATAGCAGAAACTTTAAAGAGCGTAAGAGAAGTTTTGGTTATTCAGGGAAAAGTCCACCAGGAGATGTCCTAAGTGTACCTTCCTTTTTAGCTTCTCATCAACTGATTTTTGTTTCAATTTTATCCACCTTTAAGAACCTAGGAAGTGTTCCAGAGAGCCTAGATTTGTTAAAGGAGCAAGTGTGTGTCAAAGTGAGGAGGAGGGATAGTGAATAAACACAAAGCGGGACAAAAGAAATAGCCAGCGAGACTAAAGGTTCTTCTGTGTAGGCAGAGGGAAGAACAGAGAAGGAGAAGATAAAGTACAGTTAAGGGACAGTGGCCTCGGGGCCCCAGGTGGATCAGGCGAGAAAGGAAGTCCTGCTCTAAAGGGGTAGCTTGCTACTTCTGCATACCTCATCTCAGACTCTGAAGGCCGGAGAAAGGAAAAGCTGCAGATGGCCTGGCACACCTGCCACACCTGCCCGCTGACTTGCCTGACTGTCTATGCACCCCTCTTCCTGTGTCTGCACCCCACATACATCAGTTGTCAGAAGTACTAGAGTACTTCACTCAATATTTTCTTTTTCCCTATTCCACAATACAGCGTGAGCAGACCCTACACAAAGGGGGAAAACTGGCATATGTATTCGAAGCTCAAAAGAGTCCACAAATGACTCTAAAAGCATCTTTATGGTAAGGAGAGAAACAATTTCACCATTTCCTGATAAAGCACTTAAGTACATAAATTTAAAAAGAAACAATATGTTCGATGGAAAACATCTGTATTAAGGTCATGCATACACAACTGGTTAAAATATTAGAGAAATTAAACTCACATAATCATCCCACTTAGCCTATATAAACATCTCTGTGCTTTGCAGGTTTTCTGAAGGCTACCCCAGGTGACAGCTGGAAAAAGTTTTACAAAAGCAAAATAATTTTGCCTTCTACTAGTTGATATAAAATTGATCCTTTAAATTTATTATATGTGGTTGAGACAAAACTATCCCAGATGCTTCCTCATGAGCCAATTGGTTTTGCATTGAACCAAATAGCCACATTTTTATATCTGACGGTAACAGAAGAAAATAAAACAGGTGATAAAGAATCATGTATCATTCATCCAATCTCTCTACACTAAAAGGATGATAAGTATTTATTTAGTTATACTGAATTTATCTGAAGACTGGAAACAAAAAAATGAAGCTATTATTATTTGTCTATTTTGATGTATAATTTGTGTCAATTTTAATACTTTAAGACTTTTAAGATAAGCTTCAACGAGAGTCCACGTGACTTGATCACAGATTAACTTTTCATATAAAATTTAAAAGTTTTTTTTTTAACTTTTTCTTCCTAATGTCCAAAGTAACTGAATTTAAACATGGCAAGAAGACAACAACTACGGCACAGTAGTGTGCAGAAAAGAATTTTGCTAATTTCTGAGGCTTACCTCAGGAATTTGAATAATAAATTTCATAGCAGAGCAAGTGCCTATAGGACTCAGACCATCTGTTTGTTACATTTAAGTAATTTAATTTTCAGGAAATGAAACATTTGGTCCAGGACAGGAAAGAATAGTGGGCATTCACACATAACAGATTGATGACATATCCATGGAGTGAATATAACTTGTTTGAAAGTCAGGGAGGAAATATCAATCAGAGATCAGGACAAAAAATTTCCTGACCCAAGCTGCCTAGAAAAATTTTATGTAATAATGGAAAGAAGGCACTAGAAGTGCATATTTTTACAAAAGTAATAATTTTTAAAACAGCCAAGTAACTAATTCTTAGTTTTTGTGTATATCCTAGTCTATATTTTTTGGCTTCATGTTAAATATGTCTTAAATATTGATACAAAGCATATACTTATTTTCCATAGTACAAATAGTGTTGCTTTATTATAAATCTAGATTTGAGAGCTTATTCCATATATTTAGTTGTCATAAGTTAATACTCCTATTTTACTCTTATTTCTTTCACCTCAAGTTGAAAGTAATGAGTCCAGGACCTAAATTCTAAACGACAACAGAGTAGAAAACAGAATATATTGTGGCACAGAAGTATCGGTGGGGCATGAGATGTCTTTCTCGAAGGTGTGGTACTGAAGCAGTAGCTTTGTTCTTTCTCTGTGCTGCCAGTTCTCTAGAGCCGAGAAAAGAGTACACCATCTTCCTCATTTTCTAATTACAGTCTCTTATAATTTCTGTTCTGTTTAATGGTCTTAGAAATCACAGATCTACCATTGCCAGGATATCCCTTCCTACCATGCTCATCTTTCCTTACATAATTTGTGAAAACCTTTGTGTGAATTCATTATTTCCCTGAGGGTGAGAAATGAAGAACTGAAAACGAGCTGTGTGGACATTAATGATCAGGAAATAAAGCAGTACTGAGAGGGGGAACAAAACAAAATGGAATCTTGTTAGCCTTCCCACCTCCAAGCAGAGAAGACATATCAGGCAATACAAGTCACCAGGGGGACATTCTGAGATTGGGGAAACACGCAAGAATTGTGGATGTTAGAATTAGACTGGGATTTTATGATCTATCCACACTGCTTTCACCAACCCCGTGTGATTGGTTTTTAAAAAAAGCATGATGGGACTTTGAGAAAGACTGTTAGAATATGAGGAGTTAAATAAGGTGCAGTGCCTAACATTATCCAGGTACTGGGGGGGAATCACATCGTCCCTTGAATCTGTGTATACACAACTATGCTGTTTTTAGTATTCTTTTGCAACTTGACTTTTAAGACCAATTTGTCTTCACTTGGAGGAAAAGCAACAGACACTGTAGGTATTGTCATCTCAGGGATGTATTACCTGGTTCTATTATATTGATGATAGCATTCTAACTGGATTATTCTGTTACAGAACACAAGAGAATGATTGTGCACATGAGGGAATATGCTATTAATTCCATGAGTTAGGGGCTTGGACCACCGGTGAAATTCGTGGGAGTGGGATGCTAGTCTGGTAAGATACAGGTGATTCTGGGCATGGTTGGAGACCAAGTGCAAACCTCCTCTATATTGTAAAAGATACACAGGCTTTTGTTGGGCCAGTCAAAGGGCAGCCTCCAGACACCCCTTTAACAGATATTCTAATGCAGTGAGATGTTATCGGTACTGATGGCATGAGTTGGGCTTTCTAGCAAGTGCAAGAACAACACGTACTTTTGGATCACAGCTATGGAAAGATGAAACTGGATATGCCCTTTTTAAAATTCACAGTGACGTACAACGTGTTGCTACAGGTGGAGCCACTGACTAAGACTTTACTGGTCACAGTGAGAAGTAGCATGCCAGTCAAGGGGTGGGGGGAAGGGGCGATTTCATAGGGTTAGTCCACTGTGTGCAGATTCTGCTCTAAGTAAGCAGTAGGTTTGCAACACAGAGTCCTTTCTAAGAGCTTTGGACTCCAGATCTGTGACCAGTGTTGGGCCTGGTTACCTATGAAACTGCCTCAGGTGGTAGGCCTGGTGGTATGATCTCACAAGTGCAAGACAAGGTAGCCTCCATATCTGGAAGTTCATGGTATATAAATCAGCCCAGGAGTGGGAGTCCTGCCCAGGACTGGGCCCAAACACATGACTTACCACGGCATTTTGTCATGTCATAACCTTCATGCAGCAGGGTGGTGGAAAGCAAGAAGGGCTTATTAAAGCCACAGCTGTAGGCAAACCCACCATGGTAAGTGGCCTGAAATTCTTAGAGAAGCATGGCACAGCTGGCAAGTCAGCTCCTTATGAGCACCCAGAGGTCCCAGTTCCCACCCTAAAGATCACCCTTCTTTATGCAGTTCATCCAGTTCCTGTATTGCTAGAGTTGTGATGGAGAAAAAGAGAGTCAGAGGGAGAGCTAGAGACAGACAGCCAAAGTGAGCAAGTGAGAATGAGAGACAGTGAAGGGAAGAGAGAGAAAGAGATAGACAGAGAGAGAGAGAGAGAGAGAGAGAGAGAGAGAGAGAGATGCTGTTTTGCATACAGTAAGGGACTTTTCAGTGAGGCTCCGAGGGGCTTGTTCCCCTGAATGAGTCAGTTATTCTTATGGAATCTTTGGCCCTCCTCACTTGGTCTCTATTGATCCTGTTGGGCTCTAGACCCGTGGTCCTCAGTTGGGTGGGTTAAAGGAAATATTCTGGGCTACAGTTGGCCTCACTTGTAGCATACCACTCCATCGTCAATTTTAGGAATCACTTATGCACCCTGCTCTGATGGTGGACACATGTGCTGAGCTTCCTGCACCAGCTGTGTTTTCTAATAGAGATGAGGCCACCAGGATTGTCTTGCTGAGTGGCAACAATCTGCCTTTATAAGTTCCTACTCAATACTTATTTTATCTCCCAGGGCTGCAGTCTTTTGCTGGTTTCCCTGGGACTTCAGAAAAAGTGTATGATCCAAGTCAGTGGGAGATATTATTCACTAATATCAAGACACAAAATTCTGTTTCTCTGGATATATAAGCAACCCCCAGAAGCACTTAGAATCCCCTCCCTTGTGTTTCTCTAGCTTATGGAACCTGGGCGCTAGCTTTTGATGAAGCCTAGAGTTGAGAAGTTCTGCTCAGGGGCGTCCTTTCTTTTGATTCTTTAGGAAACAACAGGTTATGATGGCTGACTGGAGAAACCCCTCTTAATCCTGAGCCAGCCCTGCAAGGACATCTGCTCAACTTTTTACTTGTAAGTAAATAAAGAGCAAAATAGTAGAGACAAAAATAGGAAATTAGGAGAAGTTCAAATATTTTCCCAAATTATAAATTCCATTGATTTGGAAATATTTCAAAATGTATGCTAACTGGTTTCACTTATACTACTAGTCTCTTGAACAGTAAGGTTTGTGTCATTATGTTTGTTTTCTGTAAGAATCGTTTTGGTTATGTCTTAACATCTGAAGATAATTGAAGATAATGATACAAAGTGCAATAATTATGTTATTTGGTTATTATTTGATTATGACATTGTTTTATTTTTTCCTAAAATAAAATAAAGCACCTTGGTTTATACAATACTTAAGAAAAAGTAGAAATTTCCTTTCTTTTTTCACTTCATATTCTCTGTATAAGTTAGGTAAAGACTTTCTAAGGTCTGATTCAATCAGATAAATATGCTTTTTAGATATTTATGAGTAAATGAAGTTAAGGAATATGTGAATCTTACAGCATGTCAATTATATCTCATATCATTTAGAATAATTTTCATTATCTGTAATATTTAATTATTACAATACTTCAGTAGGATGTTAATTAGTATGGATATTAAATTTATCTCAAGAAACTCCCAGAAAATCCAAATTGTATTTTATTTTTGGACTATTTTTTTCAAGTCAAGAAGATAAGAATAAAAGCATAGTTGTTCTATAGCTATTAGAAATATTTCAGAAAATTTATCAACATGTAACTACATTTTAGAATAGACACTTTAAAGTAAAAATAGTTGCATAACATACGTAATGTAAGTTATCAACAAAAGTTTAAGTAGTCAAAACTAATTTTTATTTTCTAGCAGTAAAATACCACAATTCATAAAATCTTTAGAATGATATATATGGATATAATTCTAATTGATGGAATTATTATTTTTCCTTCCTTAAAGTACAACTTTTGTTTATCTACATAAAGGATAACATTGTAGCCTTCTGTTTATGTTACAATGTATGAAAACATTGTGGATTTATAACAGTACTGAATATAGAATATAGGGAAAAATCATGAACTCAATGAGCCATAATTTAAATGTATTTGTATCTTTTTGGAGTAAATGCATGACTCTCTTTTCCATTCCTTTGATCTTCATCTCTATCCAACTATCAACCAGTATTTTTCAAATCTTATCTCACTTGACTAATCTCAGTCCTTCAGCAGCCTTGATTGTTTCTTTATTTGCAAGTATTCCTCCTCACTACTCTAGTTCTTCTCAATTTGCTCCCCCTCCTTGAATTTGTCTAAATGATTTAGGTACCTGTGAACCCATCCCCAGAGCCACCTCACACAGTCTGAGAAAGTTATTTGTTATCTCTCTGCATGTGTTGCCTTAAGGTAGGTCTGAGTTCAGATGCTTCACAGACATTTTAACCTTGTGATTCTTTCCTTGAGACACTTCCACTTCGCGTTGGTACTTGTACGCAAAACCAACCAGCCTAAAACCAAAAGCTTAATACTAATATATTTCCCCGCAAATACACTCTCCATACCCTTTTTTCGTTTTGTTAGTATTCTTCCCATTTCTTAGGCAAAACCATTTATGGTCAATTAGTGAACAATTTAAGTCTTTTAGTAACACCTGTGAAGCACTTTATTCCATTATGTAAAGAAATTGGTAGAGTTCTGGACCAAATATAAATGAATGAAACTCTTGAATGTGTTTACAATCCTTTGAGTAGTCAACTATGAGTGACAATAGCTCTAAAAGATAGTGAAATAAATAATGGAATGTAACTTGGTCAGGACACTGGAATCAGGGAAAACATCAAAGGAAATGTAGAGCGGCAAAACACATCTTGAAACAACTGACAATTTTATGATAAAGTGAAAAACTACCAAACCTGATATCTTTAATTATGTAAAGCAGAAAATGACTCTACAGGTTATGTGATTAAAACTTTAATCCATAAATGATGTGTAAACATCTGTTGTAGAGGCATAGCTAAGCAATTCAATTGCAAGAACTTGGACAGGAAGGACTTCTGTGAATCTTTGCCAAGCTGTGTTGGCTGAACCAGAAGAGGCTTAGCTTGGAGCAGCAATGCAATACATACTAGTTTCATGAATGAAGCAAAGAATGATCAGGAATAGTGATGAGGATTTTTGAGTTTTCGGGCTAGAACAAAAACACGAGAAATGTCTGTTATCATCGTATGCATGAAGGTCTAAATTTGGTTCTCAACCTAACTAAATTCATTTTAGAAAGCCACACCATGAAATTTTTCCAGACATCTCTCTATTGCATTGGAGTTACTTGCAATTCGTATTTCAGAAGGGAAGATGAGAAGTTGTTCACACTGAGGTGTATTTTACTCTTTTTTACCTCACTACAAAGTCAGCAGCTAATACTCCGCTGAGAGATTCTGAAGGGCCAATGAAAAGGCTCTAGTTTTCTGCAGCTGCGATTCAGGCTAGAAAGATGCTACTCATGAAACCCTAAGGTACACATTCCAACTCTGGAGGCCTTTCTCTGCAAAGGATTTCACTGAGGAGATGTGGGAGCAGAGACTGGATGAATAAGGGCCAGGTTTGGGAAGATGTCAAAAACCGTATTTTCACCTGTTATTTATGATTCAGTACTGCCAACTTAAGGATAGCTTTTTAAAAATCTCTTTTTGGTAACTGATTAGCAAGTGTGAAGCCATGAATCGAACTGGAATCTAAAGCTCTGTAGTTATCTTCTTATGTAGTTATTTTCTTCTGTGTTACACTGGTCATCTAAAGGCACAAAACACCATTTTTAGAAATTCTCAATCTCAGGAAAGTGTTATTTTATATGTATAAAAGATATTTTTTTGGTGTCTTCATACATGAGTTTATTTAGGGTAGCAGTCATGTCTTTTTAATTCAGTATTTGGAATTCAACAAATAATAATTAAACAATAAGTGAAGAGATGTAATTTATTTTGCATTACCAGAAATACGCAAAAGAAAATTAATAAAACTGAATTAGAAATTAAGATGAGTTTCATAAGTATAAAATTATAGAAATTATATGAAAATTGGCTTTATCAATGGTCTAAATAGTGCATACAAGATAGCTATGCTGATCACATTAGGCAAATAACTTGTGAATTTCTATTTGGTCTGCAAAAAACAAGTTTTAATCCATATAAAAGTTATATATACCGCATAATTACTTTTATTAACAAATTCTGGTTTAAAAAGGGACTTTTATTAATGAGAAGAGTCAAGTGCATGCTCTATATCACATATAGGGAGAAAGAAAGACAATATTAATATAATCAAGATGATTTGATTCTCAGGCATATCATACATACCTGTTATGCTGACAGTTCACACTCAAGTCATGTAATTATCACAGCATAAAGGAGGAATGTTTAGGAAGGCAAGGTCATTGGCAATGTAAAACAAAATGGTCTCAGCATGTCCATTACGAGCAAATGCTGAAACATTACCCGTTAACGAATATTAACAATGTATTAAAACCTAAAATTAAATACATGAAAAAGAGGACCTGCTGCCTAGATTCAAGAAAGATAGTCCCAGGCAGCAGTTCGACACTTGGTCTGAGTTTTCAGTTATTTTAAAGTGTTTTAAATATCTATGCTGCAGATATTTAGATAACTTTGCTTTACGTTATAGCTCTAAGACGAGAATTAAGTAAGTACCTGTAGGATCGCAACCTCATTACGAAGCTGGCTTTCTTGTTTTGTTGGAAATCTCAATTTGTCAATGATTTTAATAGCCACGTCTCTTCCTGTTTTACGATGTTTTCCTTTAGGTAAAAGAGAAAATCATTAGCATGATTAAATATTAATATCAAAGAACACACAAATTTATAAAGACAGTTATACAAGTAATAAAAATGTTTCACTGAATAAATTAACATTTCTGAAGAACACTAACATATTCATAAAAGATTTCACTTAACACATTACACTAAGTCAAATGTGTGTCAAAATTAACCACAACTTAGAAGAATTGGGTCATGAAAAGCTATGGTATATAGGAGTCTAACAAATATATCAACAGTCTGATATTCTCATAAAAATACACACTTTAGAAACAAGATATTGATATGCTTAGTAGAAAAATATTCACACCAACAGTAAAAATGCCTTACTTAAGAAAGTGCAATTTTAAAGTACTGATAAATAAATGTATATTATAGGGAAAAGCATTTCATGAGTATCCAAATTTTTGGCTCACCTAGGGCACATGAGCAAAGAGAAATTGGGCTGCATATAAAATATGATATAGTTAATGGATCTAAGGAATGAAACTTCCTTTTCAAAAATATTTTTATTATAATACTAAAATGAAGTAACAGAAAACCCCAATTCAGTAATTAAATTAGAAAATGTACATGTCTGGTTAACAACAGTAAATGCTTGTCTTCAATAGGCACACACGTATGTAGGTAGATTGAAACACTGTTTTACGGTAACTGACGCTTTTTCCTCGCCATGTTGTGCAAAACGCATGTAACCTGTGGAACACACGGATTTCAATATAACTGAATGCAGCGGGCACAGTAGACAGAGTTGGCACCACACTCTGGTCACCCCCACATAGCATTCCATTGTCCACTGTGCACTCTGCATTCAAGCACCATGCAGTAGAGACATGAAAAATATTGCTAAAAAATCACATGATAATGCTAAAAGTTCACAATCTTGTGAGGTCACGTTACTAGCTGTCCAGGGCCACATGTGAATCCTGGGCCACGGGTTCTACACACTGTCAGTAGAGTCCTGCCTCTGTCATTTTAACTAGCTGTGTGATCTCAAGCAAATCACTTAATCTTTCAGTATTTTAGATGTCTGGTCTTCAGTGATACCACTTTGCGATGATTAGGTGAAAGAAAATATATAAAGTACACAGTGTCCAGATAACTACACTCAAAGAAAATTTACTATCATAATCACATGACAGTCTTTTATATATTTCATATCACGTGTATTTCTCGTGACCTTTTGGGGGGTCCATGGAGACCCCCAAGTTTTTAACTTCTGCAACACTACACTGTAGTAAGTGCAGAATATAGTAGCATTGATGGAGTCTGAAAACACAAAATGAAAATGGAAACAATATAGATCTCGAAAGTTTTTATCACACACAAACTATCTTGAAATTCTATTATTTCCGTATCTGCTATAAATCTGGTGTTCCTTCATTCTGCATCCTGTTCTCACTATTTGTTCTCCCTCCTTGGATGTTTTCTAAGTACTTTTCTTCACTACCACATTGCCCTGTTGTGTGACCTCTATTTTCTTAACATCACCTTTACTCTGACTTACTATGCTCTATCTCAACTCTGGCATTTTATTGCTGCTACGATCTACAAGACCACAAATCATTTTATCTACATTCCTCTAACCCTATAGGACTTGGTTTTCTCCTGAAATTCTGTTCTCTGCTTCATCCCATGTGTCTGGTCTTAATGTTTTGGTTTTGTTTCCATGTGCATGACTCCTCCTATGCACGGCCTTGTTGATGTTGCAAATTACCTGACACTTGCTAGTCTTTCTGATCTAATTTTTCGTCTCTGCCTCACTCCCACAGGTACCTATATTACCACCTCTCTTGTGATTTCATATTTTTGCACAAAAATGTTACACTGTAGAGCAATAATTCAATATGTGGTCTCCCCTACTACACCAGTATGCATTAACACACAGTACAAGGGTTGTTGACTCACTGACAGATTTTCTATAAAAAAAAAGTCTCTGGGGTATTTTTATGAGAATTAAAATGACATTGTAAAACAGAATAGGACTTAGTTTTTTAAATTCAAACATATAACATCATAGGATGATAAATAAAATTGAAGAGGTCCTCATAATAAGAAACTGAAATTTGTGATGTCATTTCTATCAAGCAGGTGAAACATCAGTATTAAATGTTACTTAAGGTTGAAAAATATGATTGAATAGGCTAGAGTTTAGCATAGAAGTTAAAACAAATTCATGAGAGACTGGACATTAAGATAAAAGGTTAAAAATCTAGTAGTTCACTTCGAATGTTAAAAAAAGTTGAATTGCACTAAAATAGACATATTGCTAAAGACATTACAAAGATAAAGAAGTTTTTGTCCAGTTAACATAAATGGACTTCGGTAGGTGTTCTTATTAAATATACTGAAAAAAACAGAACTAATTTGTTTATGAACTGTTAGCTTCCTTGCTTTTTAATGTTTCGCCTAAATAAATCAAATTGCTTCAGTGCTGTACATGACTGGTCAATATTCAATCAAAATGAGTTTTATAAGTGTGAAAACTTTCTCTTTCATAATAGAAATATACTAGTTTTTTTAAAGAATGATTATCTCAAGAGAAATTTGTAAAAGGTAAAATATAAAGACATACACATACATAAACAAAGGTCTTGCTTTTAATTTCTTTCTAGACAATACTACTTGTGTGAACTAATTTACCTCCATAAACAATTCCAAACTGTCCAGAACCAAGTACTTCATCAGGAAAAATCTGATACACTGTGCTGATGTCCTGTGGGGACAAGCCCAGTGAAAAACAAGACGAGAGAGAATAAACCATTATTCTTAATAAATTGCATAACTTTATTTAAACTTAACATAAATATTGTTAAAAATTCTTTAAAAATTATAAACACTTGATAAAACTTCAATGACTGTGATATTCAAAGCATTTTAGCTACTGTAATATTGTGAAAACTACTCTGATCTTAAGTGCTAGAGGTTTTCTAATGTACTACAAATATATTTTAATAGAGAAATAAAATCCCAAAATATATAACGTCATTTAAGTACACAGAAAGGGAAGTGCTTATTAGAATGGCTAATTAGAAATTATATTAAATATTTATGGGTTTCAAATCACATGTCGGTGGGACCCCTGATACACCATTTGGCTAGGATGGTAAGGCTGCTCCCTGGTTGATCACTCACATCCAGATGACCCTGAATGACATATGAGGGGCTGTGGCACCATGAGTGACCAGAAAAACTATAAAAGCATGACAGTGCACTATGAGTTTTATCTGTGAAGCCGCCAAACAATTCCCTTTGTATCATTTCTGGGAGTAAAATATTCTGGAACCCTCTTTCTTTCTGTGTCAAAATAATAATTGCTGAATAAAGGATGACTTTACTCTAGATTGTGATTGACTACTGAAGTTGTCTAATTTCTCTTTAACTTTTTGTTTCATTTAGGCAAATGTGGCAAGTTTTGCAAAGATATAGTAGCAGTGGACAGAGTTTAAGCAGGTGTTCTTTTAAAAGCAAACTCATGATAGTGCATTTAAGTGCTTTCTTTTGGGTATATGCATAGTACGAAAAGTAGAACAAAAGAGCTGAGTCACTAGAATGAGGTGGAAAAGGCTTTATGACTTCTTGGTTATTGGTATACTGGCAATCTAACAAACAAAGCAAGCATGATAGTTACTATATTTCTGATCTTTCATTTTCAAGAAATGAATGGAATGAATGGATTTGGTTGGTACAGGTGACTAGGGTGTGAGTGTGTGGACCCATGAGGTGCAATTTATGCAAATTTCTTGAGATCTCCTTGATATATACAAATACTTTGCTTGCAAGAGGATTTGAAATCCTGGTATGTGACAGTGATCCTAGGCACAAGGAGTGAGAACAATGGCGTGGTTAAACTGCCTATGCAAATCAAAGAAGGTAATTTATTTGTGTTCTTATTGTATTGTGCAACATTGACCATTGAAATTTCAATACCAAGGACTGGGGATATAGATCAGTGTTAGAGAGATTGCTTGCATGGCATGCACCAGGCCCTGGGTGAAATCCCTATTACTACAAAAAAAAAAAAAAAGGGAGAGAGAGAGAGACAGTGAGAGAGAGAGAGAGAGAGAGAGAGAGAGAGAGAGAGAGAGAAGGGTAAATATGTGAAAAATCAGCTATCTCACTGTAAGTACCTATTTCTAGGATGAAAATAGATAATTATTGTTATAAATACGTAATTCATTATTATTATAAATTGGTGCTACATGGTAGACCAGATTATCACAAAATCACAATACAAACATAATGTAATATTTTCTGGGAAGAAAAATATTCATGTAGATACCATTTTGTTTTCTGGAAAACACTGAAAAATTAAAACTAAAGATTAGTAAAAATCTATTTTATATTCTTATTTTCTAATACTCACATTGCTAAGTTTGTATTAATATATAAATACTCACCACATTTTCTTGAATCTGGCAATTTGATACCGAAATGCTCACAGAAATATCTTCTGGAAATGCATGTTGAAAATATAAGCACAAAATGTCAATTAAACAAGTAGCAGCAAAATAAGTAAATATCAATCATGTCTCATAGACTGTAAAAAAATCACAGTAATTCCCATTGGGATATTTATTTCCATTTAAAGTTATAAACTCATTCTGAAATTGATTTTCAAAACTACAATATTTTGTCAGTTTAGGAGGCAGATGAGTTGATTTCAAATACCAATTTCTCTAGACTAATTTCTTTACCTGTACAATAGGCAAATCACTAACTTGATGGACATGCTTTAGGTATTGAAAGAGAGATCTCAGATGAAGTGAAAAATGACCAAGCGAAAATAATCCTAAACATTCTGTTAATGCAATGGCTATAGAAACCATTATGGCGTTTAAAATGACACTTTTCATAGTCCTCTAAAATTTCTTTTTACAATTCATCTGCAATATTTTATCCTGGTTAAATGTTGGCAGACTAGATCTCATTTTACTAAGGTTTACTACTGGGATAACATCATCAAGAGTTACTGAGTGATTCTTATACTAAGTGCCCTACATAGAAAGCCATGTTAGCCTATTTTGATGAAACACATTAATTCCTAATGGTGGCATTCTAGATCAAGCACAAACTGATTAGATGACTTATTTTATGATCGCTACCTCTAGATATATAATATACAGGCCTAATATACAGGCCTATGTGAATTTATAAAAACATTAATGAAAGATGAAGATGGTAGAGCAGCTTTTACTTAGAGAGTCTACGTTTTCCCACACACTAAATCCACCACCAAGGACGATTTCTCCATTCTGTCTTTGGAAAAGGCACACAATGCCTGTTTACTGAGCTAATGGGTGGATGGATCTGCATGTGAGCTAGCAAGAAGACAGACTTACTGTGGGCGGTGCTTCCTGAACTCACAGATGAGCCCTTGGGGATCACCGGCATGAGGGCATGCTGGATGGCCATCTCCCACCTCCTGGCCACCTCTGCACCCACACCGCTGGTGAGGACACTGTTGTTTGGTGGGGGGCTGGCAGGGTTGACCACATCTTCTCCCACATAATACACTACATTTGTTGTAGTGATTTCGAAGCAATGAGGATTCGCGCC
>PVJX010017349.1:0-38530 GCA_004027295.1 Dolichotis patagonum
TAATACAGAATTTCAAAGAAATAAGAGTAAGAAATCAACACTAGTTAACATGTTACACATTGTTATCTTAGAAGTAGTTGCTAGATATAACTTTTTAAAAACCAGTGGAATTTGTTGCTTGCATTGTTTTAAATATCTTAGAACTTAGAGCTTGCTTGCAAAGTAGCAGTGTGGCTTATCACTGTTAAAAAATAGAAATGTGTAACAATGGCTTTGAGTCTTCAAAAATAGCTCACGATAGGACAATTTATATTTTGAGGGTGATGTGGCAGATTACTTTTCCAGTAGACATTGCTGTTTGTGAGGTAAAGGAGTTCATGAAATTGGACCCAAAAACATTTAAAATAAATATAAGTGTTAGCAAAAATACAAGTGGTAGCAAGAGACCTAAGAGTTTCACAATGGGAAGAATGAAATGGCCTTAGATTCGCGCTTATCATGAGGGTCATCCCAAACTACGGAGCCGTGTTAACAGTGCTAAGTGAGACAGCGATTAGAGTCAACATAGATACATGATTGCTAGCATCATGGAAGGAAAGCTTACTTTGGGGCTAAGCACAGTGGCACAGTGCCTGCCCGGCAAGCGCCAGGTCATGAGTTTGACCTCTCGGTACCAAAAAAACCCAAAAACAAAAACAACAAACAAACCAGAAATGAAAACAAAAAGCAAGCTTATTTGCTGTGATACTGCGATGCAATAGCAGAGTTAGAACAGCGCTGGCAGAACACAGCAGCCGTGAGCTGAAAGCCGAGTCAGGTTTTCCGAGTGTGGTTTCTGGCCTGCCGCTCCTTAGCTGCCTCACCTGTAGTGAACAGTGCGGCCTGGCTGGCAGAGCTGACTGACCTGGTCAACAAAGGCAGCGCACATTCCTCGACTGGCCCACACAAGGACCAAACCAACTGCTGAGTGCTGAGAGCAGAGCCTGGTGTTTCGTGTTAAGCATGAGCACCTTAATTTGAAAATCCCAAATCCAAATCGGAGGCATTCCCAAGTCAGAGAAGTTCCAGACCGATGGTGTGCTCACAAGCAGAAAGTGCCACTGTTGGCCTCCTGACAGGTTGCAGTAGAAACCAAATGTACTAAACATGTCCACTAAAGCTGCCTCTTGTAGATGTATAAGCTCTATGCGAAACAGGATGATTTTGTTTTGAGACTTGAGTCCCACTCCCAAGATACCTCATGATAAACATGCTGGTATTTCAAAATACGAAAAATGAAGAAGAAAAGAATTTGAAATCTGAAACTCATCTGATCCTGAGAGTTTAGAGTAAGAGATACTCAACCTGTGCTATATATGTTAGTTCTGTTTATTTAATTAGTTATTAATTAATTTTTGGTCTTCTTGGGCCAGGATCTCGCTATGCAGTTCAGGTTGGTCTTGAGCTCACTTTGCAGCCCAGGTTGGTCTCGAACATGCAAGAATCATCCTGCCTCAGCCTCCTGAGTACTGGGATTCCAAACATGCGCCACCACACCTGTCTTAGTTCTGTTTTTAAAGAAGTAGTTACATTATATTGGTAAGAATAAGGAAAAATTTAGCACCGTTTCTTCATAAAGCAAATTAAAGTACAAGCTTTCATCATGTCATAAACTCTAAACAATTGAGGAATTGAACAATTAATTTTGAAAGTTTTTGTTTTGGTTTACTTATTTGTTTATTTTACAAATAAGAATGAAAGTAGAAATTCTTCAGATTCTAAAAGGACTATAATTGAGCTATCTGGAAAACTGAGAGTTTCCTAACACATCTGGATAGTTAGGATTATTAATTTTATTTATTTTTCATTTACAAGTGTCACTATGTCATTTTGTGATTTTTTTGTAGCTAAGTCGTATGTTCTCAGCCTTTACAGTCAAGCTGTGTGTGTGTTTTGTGTTTGCTGTTATTAAACATAATACCATCTCCATGCAAATGGTGACAAATTACTAAGTTTCACTGGTCTTTGACATTTTCTTTTCTACAAACAGAGTTTTATTGATGGAAACTGGACTTTCTCTGCACACCCACATACTTCTTGGGCTTCTCACTTTGATTTCTGTCCTCATGTAATTGATCCAAGCCTTTGACTCCTTAAGGTCTTCCCTTAGATCTAAAAGACTTCAGGGTTTGTGAGCAGGCTTCTTTTGGGCTGAGGTCATCTAGACAGGACCTGATGCCACTGTGGTCACCAAATGATTTCGGATGAAATCTGGAACCTGAAATCTGTATGCCCACTGAAGCCCCCATCACTGACTCCAGGTGCTTCTGTTTCTAACCTCGCCAGTCCCATACTGTTGACCTCCACTGGGTGCTTCAGATATTTTCAGTTTTCTTCTGGCAAAGCTGTGAATGGCAGGAATGGCTGAATCCAGAGCAGGGATAGTTACTTCACAGGGAAGCACAGTCTTCTGTCTTGCTCCTGTCTATTAGCACATCTGCCTCCTCTAGTGGGATGGTAGGCAAACAGGCTCCTGACCTGTCCTGAGAGGGAACCGGCCATGCCGAGCCAGCTCGTGGTGGGCGGAACAGCATCTCCTTTGCTTGCTGCATCTTGGAGAGAAGCCCTTTTTGCTTTGCCTGTTTACATGTGTCCAGATCTTTTGCAGTGGGTCAAATTCTTACTGCAGCTTCCAGGGTTCCCCAAACTTTGGCGTGAGGAAGGACTCTCCTCAAAGCCGTGGAAGACGCCAACATCAGAAAAGTGAACCAAGCCAAATTCGGGATAAAAAGTCACCCTCTGCTGATGAGATGATTCTGAATGGGACGCCAGAAGGGAGGTGTTCGTGGATTTGAGGCCGGGGTCTAGGAATGCGCTTTGCGAGAGTAAAAGCGGTAGCTGAATTCCAGTTGAAGTCAGCGTTTGCCGGAAACAGAAATTTCTGGATTCTCAGGCCAGCTGAAGCAGTGCACAGGTGAGCAAGGCTTCCAGATTCATAGGCGTGGGAGGGCGGGCCCAGGATTATTTAATTACAACCGAACTCTTCTAAATTGGTGGTATATTGAGTATGAAGGTGTGTGTTCCAATGATGGTTTGGTGCAGAAGATGGAGAGTGGAGTTCTCTCTTCGGGGGTGAGTGGAGCGCTTGGATCTTTCTGTGCACTTGCCTTTTCACATGACTGAATCCCCACTTAAGAAATGCACTTTTAATGTATTTAGTGATGTATTTAGTTCAGTAGCTTCCAAAAATGCTCACTTTCAAACATGCTCACTTGGAAAACATTCCTGATAGAAGTCAATGAAAATACAAAGCAGTTCCAAATCTATGGATGTTATTCATAGCACACATTTTATTATATTGACATAATTACCCCCAAACTAATTTTTTATGTCCAGGAGGTTCACTTTTCCCATTACAGCAAGGCAGCGTTCATAGACTAGGGTGAACACTAAAAAAGGGCTATTTGAGCATTATCTCTCCTCAGCTGAAAATTGGTGTGGCCACGCATGTCTCTGCTCTCTGAGTGGCCTGGCATGATGCAGAGTCTGCCCAAAGCCACCAGCAGCAGCTGTGTGACACTCCAGTGCCCAGTCCTTTGCAGCTTGGCCTGGCCCAGGCCGTGTCTAGCGTGTGAGAGGTGGTGGCTCAGTGGCAGACTGGGGTGCTTAGGGGCCAAGCACCTCTGCAGTCACCGGAGGGAGGAGAGGCAGCGGGACCTGAGGGGAGCTTCCTCCGAGCTCTTCCAAACACTTCCACAAGCTGTGAGCAGCCGTGGGGCTCTGGCTTCCACAGACTTGTTCATCCTGTGTCACGGTCGCTGCCCAACTGGGCCAGATAGGAGCTGCCTGTTTGCCTAAGTCACAACAGGACAAGTATCAGGAATAGCTTGGGACAACTACGTTGTTGCTTTATAATTTCTGGGCTTCTTGCAAAGCAAAGCTGTCTTTGGTGTGCAGTGTATTTATAGATAATATGTGCGTTTGGAAGTGTGAACTGCAGACATTTGCTGCCCATTTAGCTTCTCAATCCAACGGGAGGCAGCCAGACCTCAGAAGCTGGCCATTGGAATTTGTTCTGTCCACTGCCAAATCACAAGATAGTGTTTGGAAGTTTAGGAGAGAAAAGGCCCAAACAATAGGAAAAGCAAAGAAAACATCTTGAGGAATTGGCCAAGTTCAAGTAATTATAGCTTCTTTCTGTTCCTATTTATTTATTTTTCCTTATTTATAGTTCCTAGAAGTTGGAGAATAGTTTTTTGTTGTTGTTGTTTTGTTTTCCTCTGTCTTTTTTTTTTCTGTCTAAGAAAAGGAATAATTTATTTTGGAAACTGAGAGGTCTTCATTATATTTTTTAATGTAACTTTTAGAGCAGGAAGAATAAATGAAATTCAGTATTTACCTTTTGCTAATTTTCTTCTTCTTGTTAGAAAACTGCTATTTTGTAGAAAGAGAAATATGTAAAAAATGTACATATTTTAGCTATAAAAATCAATTGTCATAAATTGTATATATAGTAAATCACATGGGAAGTCTTTATTTCCTAATTTAAAAAAGCTGCCTCAAAGAAATGTTTCGGCCCACAGAGGCACATGGGCTGCTTGGCGGACGGCCTAATTGAAACCAAGGGCCGGCAGATGAGCTGAACTCGCCGCATCTGCCGTCCAGAGCTGACTGCGCTACACTTTGAACCCGCGATGATGGCTTCGTACACAAAGATCAAAATGAGTTTGTTTTATTCAGCTGGGCTGTGGAGGTGCACGTATTTTGGCTTCTGGATGTAATAAAGCATTGAGCTCTCAGATAAACAAACTATAAATCAAATCAAGTTTGGGCACAATGATAAGTAGATTGCTTATTTGGGAGAGCGGGCAAAAGAGAGAGGAAGAGAAGGAGAGATGGGGAGACACGCGAGATAAAATGCTTTTCACAGTGTAGTCCGGAGCACCAGTCTTGGTATGTGGCCAGTTTCAGCAACTGCTTTCTCATCCTCCTCTTCCTCTTCCCTTGTTCACCCTTTTCCCCTCCTCTTTCTTCTCTTCTTCTCTCTTTTTTTTCTCCTACCTCTTCCTCCTCCTTTCTTATGTTGCAGAAACTCTGGCTGCATTCTCCAGAAACTGCCCTGGGAACTCCTTGAATGGAAGCAGGTGAATTATGGTAAAATGTTTCTTGTAAAGTTAGAGGTTGAGGACTTTGAAGTATTTCTCTCTCGGTTTCCTAGAGTGGTAACGTAATACAGTCAGAAAATTCATATGTGGAGTGCTGCTTATGAGCTATTTGTAACCATCAGTATCGCTATCACGTAACCTTTATTTGTCCCTGGTTGTGCGCTGGGAATTAGAATGAAATGATGACAAATGCTTCATCTTACACAGCCTTCGATGCAACCATTCCTATGGAGAGCTGAGTGCTTCAGTTTGGATGAAGAGCGGAGAGGTGTCATTGATTTATTCATGTGCTTGGCTGCCTTGGCCCACTGCATAGCTTCAAATATTGTTGGAATCAGTCCATTTCCTTACTTTACTAAGTAGCTGCCAGATAAAACTCCAGATATGATAAAATATGTGTCCATTAGGAATGACAGAATTCCACGACTAGATTTTTACCTGAAATCTGAATGATGAAGTTTTCATTTAAAGTGAATATGGAAGTTGACAGGTTTACAGATTGCCTGAGAAATAAAAAGTAGTGATTTTCAAATTTCCTCCAGGCAAGAGAGCTCAGAATCTAATAGTATAATTAATAATACATCTCTAAAAGATAGACACCCATAATCTGATCTCTAATTAGATATTTATGGCATGGTTAAGTACTTAAAAATCCTTTTTATTAGGATAGAAGTCACATCATAAAATTTAAAAATGTACACAATTGAGACAGTTTTTAGTATTTCACAAGTTGTACAACTATCATCTCTATCTTATTCTAGTACATTTGCATCATCTCATGCCCATCTGCAGTGCTTTGTGGAGTTTTTGATGGAAATTACAGAGGAATGGTACCTCCTTTCTAACTTCTAATTAGAATAAACATGCATTTGTAGTTCTGAGAAATTCGCTTAGATTTTTTTCATCTCCAAGTTCTATGCTAGTAAGATTCTTTACTGCAGATAACCAAAGTATTTAAAATATGCAGTAAAATGTAACATAGTTTGGAGAGTTCAGGACTAACCTAGATAGCACATTGTGTTAACTACTTAGATATCCTACAGTCTTAAAACTTTAGTCTTAATGTTTACAAGCCAAGTAGGCTATTACTAGGTACTGCATTGTCCTGAGTTTTATGCTAGGAGTCATGTTTCTTGTTCAAATATAGACCAGATGTAAAATTTTTTAGTAATATATTTCAATAATGATACATATAATAATATTAATAATAACAGAATAATAGGAGGAATAAAAATAATGACAAAGAAAATGTTAATACAGTGATGCCTATTGTATTAGATTGTTCCATTCTTATTTATTAATTTGATGATCTTTAGTACAATTGATGTACACAATTTGCATATCATAGTATCAAGGATAACTTGGTTCCATGCAGCAGAAACAAATTGTACTTATCTCCAGAAAAACTGTGTGTTTTTCAGTCAGGAATGTAGAGGCTCCAGACCCAGTGGGGGTTTAGAGAAACAGATTTGCCAACTGGAGGAAGTCAGAGACTCTGGGAGGGCCAGGCTGCAGAAACACTGGCAACCTAGGACAAATCTGGACACGCTGTTGTTGCAAGCTCCTGCTTTCCTGATGTGCGCACCCAATTCATGAAACTTGTCCACTGTGTTGTACTTTGTTTCTCAAGGGAACAAGAAGTCAGTTTGGCTTCTGTGATGGTTCCTTGGTATGGGTCGACTTGGCTATAGTACACAGGCGTTTGATCAAATATTATCGTAAATATTTCTGTAAAGGTATCTTTTGAATGAGATTAATATTGAAAACAGGAGAATTTAAGTAAAGAAGATCATTCTCCATAATGTGACTGGATCTCTTCCCCTCCAAGTGAAAGTCTTGATAGGACAAAGACTGACCCTCCCTTAGCCAAAAGGACGTCTGCCAAGAATGCCTTTGGGCTTGAACTCCAAGTCCTGCCTGAATCTCCAGCCTGTTAGTCTATCCCAACAGAGTTTTTAGACTCAGCTGGCCTCCACCCTCACCAAACACCTTTCTTTTTCTGTATACACGTCTTGTTGATTCTGTTTCTCTGGAGAATTCTGAATACAGCAGCTTCTTTTGTAGACAGTGGCTAAGCACTCCAAAATTTCAACAGCATGTTGACTTTCTCAAATGAATTGGGATTACTAGTAGTCCAGGAGTGGCTCAGCGATGTTCATTACAGTTGTATATGGTGTTAGTCAGCTTTCTCATTGCAGAGACACCTTGAATGTAAAGGACAAAATGTTTATTTTGGCTCACGGTTTCCAGGTTTCAGTCCATGGGCATCTGGCTCCAAGCAGGAGCATAGTGGTGGAGGGGTGAATGGAGCAGAGCTGCTGACGTCATGACGTGTGGGAAGCGGAGTGGAGTGGAAGAGCACCAGAGGAGAAGGGGCCTGGGAACGGACGCACTCCCTAGGCCAAGTGCCCATAACCTGTCCAAACGCACCCGAATGCCTAGGCAACTCTGTCAACTAGGCCCACAATTAGATTAACCATCACAGATGTGAAAATGGTTTCTTAAGATGTAAATGAGAAGGCTACATTAGGGACATGAAGTGAACTTGGAAATAAATCAGATGATTGTCTAGAAAGACAAAGAGATATGACCTGTGGGATTGGAGGGGAGAAAGTACTGCAAGTCAAGGGAATAAAAGTGGACGCAGGCTCTCCCAGGGAGGCAGCAGTGCAGTCGTGCGTGGAGGAGTCAGCTTTGCACCAGGCCTTTGAATAGTTGGAAGCTGTTGCTTTCTTCATCTTGGAAGTCTGCTGCCATGTAAAAACTGCAAGCTCCCTGAAACGACCATGTTATGAGAAGCCCTAGCCTGGGAGAAAGATGGGGCTGGGGTGGGAATGGGTAGAGGATGAGGGGGAGGGAGAGAGAGAACCACCATCTATTAGGAAGTGTCTTCTCCAGTTGCCAAGTTAGTCAAAAGGGTCAGGAACAACCCTTGCAGCTGTGCCCTTCCCAGACGCCATAGCTCCAAATGATAAATCAAATAAAATGGTTTTTCTGTGCAATTCAGTTGCTCTAGAGTGTTTTGTTAATGCAGTGGCAAATTTCTAGCACAAATACTAAACATTTATTAAATTAATGATAAGGGGAAATATTTCAGTTGTTTGTGTAGAAAGCAGCTGACCAGTGATAAGAGTTAGAGTAGAAAACTAACAGGGTGCTTTGGACTCTAAATAACACACAAGTTTTTTTTTTTTCAAATCAGGGGAAATTTTTTAAAAATTTTGTCAACTAACACACATTTCTTTTGTAAGTGAGAAAATTTTAGATAAAACGTACACATCAATTTGTTTTATATGTGATAAAATAAGTGTAGAAATTTATAAATTGAAACTTATAGAATTTATAAAGAACTCAGAAAATACTGAGGGTGTTAGAATAAAAATAATGATAACTGTCTAGGATCAAGTCTCAGCATCCTGTTTAGTTTAATAATTTGCTTTGGTTGCACAATCCTGAGATGCTTTGTCATTCTGTCTTGATTTATTCACTTTTATAGGAATGAGTATGTCTGTCTGTACACTTGACAACACTCGCTCAAAACTGTAAGCATCTGAATAAATATGGCCTTTGTAAGAATTTCAAAGTATACCTGGAGATGGCAAAAGGCACTTCAACATCTGCAAAAAAACATGTTAACCTGGGAGTCAGGGCAGCGTCATAGGTTTTTCTCTGTATTGAAATATGCTCTATATTGTATCATGCATTTTTCTAGTTCTTAAAATAGTGAAGATATGTTTAGAATTCTATTTCTATCAGACATTTGTGTTGCCCTGTAAGCTTCACTGTAGAGCACTGTTGGAAAAACTACTGGTTTCTATTAAACAAAGAGAAATCTTCAAAGTACTTTGTCTTCAGCAAAACTATTTAGCATAGAAAGCCATTCCTTTTGAGAACAGAAATTATATATTTTCTATCCTCTGATCTACACTTACTTTATTTTTAATTCCTTGGTGTTTCACTAAATTTGAAAGCAAAGCGCCTATGGGGTTTTAAAGAACAGATCTTAGGAAATCTAGGTCAGCTCCGCCTGTGTTACCTGCTCTCACAAAGCCTGGCCCTCTTCGGAGCGGATCTGGATAGTGGTGGTGGAGCTCTCTGCATCCTGCTCAATACCACACAAGGACAGAGGGATAGTCTTTCAGTTCACTTGTATTATTAGCAATTATGTCAGTATTAAAGCTATCAGAAAGCATTGTAGCCTCATAGATGAGGCAGACGGCAACTAAATAAGCACAGAGACACCTGTTGGTCTCCATCAGACTTTGGGTATCGTTAGCAAAGAAGCATGTTGGGGCATGAGCAGAGGCTTGCTCATCTCCACTTCAAGGCTGGAATTGCCCTAACCCTGCAAATAGCTGTGGAATATGGACACCGCTGTTTTGGATACAAGAGGAAGAGATCTGTCCTGAGCTACAGTTGATGAAATGTAACACCATTGTCTGGTTCTGATATTAAGTGCAGTTGTTCACACTTAGCGACATATTTATCATCATGCATTGTTATCTCAAGATATTTATTCTCTAATCAGCTCCTAATAACTTCATGTACGAAGCCTTGTCTCCCTTATTTAAGTTTAATGTCTTTGAAAACAAGGGAGAATGTCTTATAATTTTAGGTTTCACCATGTAGAGTGGTTTGGGTCTTACACTAAGCATTCGGTCAAGTCTAACTAACTGCTTAACATAGCTTTTATTGAGTTTCTATCCTATACTCAAGTCTATGATAGGTGCCTCTTGCCCAGGAGTGAATATGGCATGGGTTATGCCCCTTCAATAAATTGCAAAAGTAAAAAGACTCGTACACTCATGTACTTAGCCAGTCACACAATCACTGTCTATCTATTGCTACTGTGATTCACTTTTAAAAAATTTTTAAAAATACTGGATATGAAAATTAATCATTTGGGCCAGGAATTTGGTATGCTCCTGTATCCCAGCACTTGGGAAGCAGAGGCAGGAGGATTGCTGTGAGTTAGCAGTCAATCTGAGCTACATAGTGAGACCCTGTCTCAAAAGAAAGAAAGGAAGGAAGAAAGAAAAAAGAAATAAAGAAGAATGAAAAAAAGAAAGAAAAAATCAAGCATTTGGTTCAGTCTCAAACATGTAGTATTGTTGTTTTTTATTGTAGAGAAACTAGCGGTTTGTTTTGTTAATTTATCAAAGAATATTTAGGATTAAAAATGATATATAATATAGAAAAATTCTTTTCTTATAGACTTTTATTCATGTTTATTATAATTTTAAGCTTCAGAAATAATAGCTTAAGAATAACTTAGCAAATAATAGTGTAAAGCTTCTTTGTATCTAATCCCTTAATTATGTTCTCAGTATATTGAGACCTGTTAAAAGTCTTGAATTTTTAAAGAAAATTAGCTAGCAAAGAGTTCATAGTGGGGATTTCTCCTCATTATGCTTAGAAATGGAAAGAAACTTGAAAGTAAATCTTAATACCAGGCGCTCTATTCCAAGGTGGAACCTAACTTTAAAATATGCGTGGGCTTGAATCTACCAGTTTTAGCACAAACTCTGGACCTGGATTTCCTATTACTCAGCATAGAACCAAGATTGCTAGGAAAAGCTGGCTGGAAAATAAAGCAAGAGACCAGTAAGTCCTTGGATGTATGGTAAAGTGAAGGGGGAGCGGGATGTTTTGTCTTTTCTTTTAATTCTGTGAGGGTCTTTGGGATGGAATTAATTTTGTCCCCATTCTTTATATTCATATATTGAAGCCGAAACTCCCACTGTGACTGAGTTTAAAGACGGGGTCGATCAGGAGGCAATTAAGGTTAAATAAAGTCTTAAGGATGGAGCTCTGATTGACAATCTTAGAAGCTTATGTGGGACAGCAGAGACCTTCAGCTTTGTCTTCCTGCAAATGAAGCAAGGACCATGGAACATGCTGGGAGAGGGTGACAGCCTACAGACTAGGAGAAGAGGCCACTGGTTCCCCAGAGCTGTGGGAAATGCATTTCTGTTATTTGAGCCGCCAGATCTGCAGTGCTTTGTTGTTATGGAATCCTGGGAAGGATCATCATGTTCCTAGAAAGGAAAAAGATAAGAGCTAATACATTATGTATATTTGTAACCATCTATAAATGACACTGAAAAGTACAGGACATTAATGAGGGAAATGAATACTAAAGTCAATTTGCAGATACCTAGAAAAGACTGGGATTTTTTATGAAGCATAAATCCTCTCATATATTTAATATAAATTACCATAATACTGGAGAAAATGACAGATTCTGTTATGGTTTATAATTGTGTGTCAACTTAAGATGTCTAGAAACTTTCCTCAGTGACTCAGCAGCTACATCCTGAGGTGTAGAGGAGGAGCAGTTAAGTTCTAGGATGTTGTTCACTGTGTTAATTTGAGAAGGTCAGAAGTTTAGCTGAGTGATTCAGCAGGGGGCCAGGGGGCCTAGTTTGTAACATCCTCAGCCTGTGCAAGAGCAGGGCAGGCAGATGGTGTGAGTGCTGCACCCACCCCAGGGGAGCAGCCTGCGTTCCATAAAAGGCAAATGAGGACGGACTGATTGTGGGTTCTTTGGAGGAGCTCGGGTCTTGACCCTCACCTTGGACGATATCTCCTGGCTTCTGGCACAGACTGTCCCACGTCCACCTGGGACTCCTTAGCCTTCCTCGTAGACTCTTCAGCCTTCCGTCATAGACTGGTCAGTGTTCTGTCGCAGCCCCATCAACCTCCTGATGCAGACCGGGACGCTGCAGTAAGCTCCAGCCCTTGGGCTGGACCCTTCAGCGTCCCGCGTGCACACACCCTCTGCAGACGCCCTCATCCGACTCTGTGGCTGACCATCGTAAGCCAATCTTGTAATTTCATATATATTTGCAATCTTGTGTTCTATCTGTTTCTCTAGTAAACCTGACTGATAGAGATTTATATTTGAATTGAAAAAGAGCTCCACATCATGTTTCTAAAAATCATTTTAATTTTGTTTTGATTAATATTTTAGTCTGAGATATTTGACCTCTTATTGTGGGATAGTTATATATGAAACACATTTATTGTTTTTGTATTTCCTTTGTTTCCATAATTTCTCTATGTAAATAGATGTTATTAGCTTCATTTTACAGATTTAAAAACTAGAAGAATAGATATCCTTTTGTTGTATGTTTGAATTCTTTTTCTGTTACTGGACCCATGTAAACAAAGTTTTGAATAAATCTCTCACATGTTAAATGAAAAAATAGTATTTAAGAAATAATACTTAAGCTCTAGTCTTTTCTTTGGCCAGTGTTTGTACTTTTTCATTACAAAGAAATATTAAAGTTGAATTTTGATGAGGCAAAAAAATACATGTTGAAATTCCAAGGAGATAGTAAGCCATACATAAAATGTCATGGTAGATAATCAAGAGTATATCTGTTGATTTTTTTAAACTCCTCACATCTTAAGAATATAAATTTATTCAGAGTAGGTAGGACAAATAATTCTCTTTGGAGACAGATGTTTGAGGTATAATATGGTTCTCATCCTTTTCCCTCTATAGCGATGAGAATTTGTTATGATTTAGATCTAAAATGTCTTAGAATTCTCGTTTTCAGTGGTAGGCCCGGTCAGAGGAGGCAGGTCCTTGGGATGTGACCCTGTAAGGGTGTATACTTGTCCCTGGATCCTCTCCTCTCTCCTCTCTCCTGTCTCTTCTTTCCTCTTTCTCTCCTCTCCCCTCTTCTCCATCTGTCTGTCTCTGTCTCTGTCTCTGTCTCTGTGTCTATCTGTCTCTGTCTCTCTCCATCCTGCCTGCCCTAATTTGATCATCTTTATCCTGCAATGCCCTTCCACCATGCTTTTTCTTTCTTGAAGACAGGTGACTATGGACTGAGTTCTCTGAAAGCTGTGAGGAAAATAAAGCAGTCTTTCTTTAAGTTCCAGTTGAGTGTTTGATCCCAGTGATGAGAAAGTGACTAATACAGAAATGGTACCACAGATGTAGGGTGATTCCTGAATTTGGGGTTCAGGAGCCTTTGGAACTGGTTTGCAGGACAAGTTTCAGAATTTTGGAGATAGATAAACCCTAGAATTTTAGAGCTAGATAAACCCTAGAACACTGTAAGCCAAGCTTGATGGATGATTCTGGTTGGAGCTCAGAAGACAAGAATGCTTGATATAAATATGGACAGTAAAACCAAGCTCATGAAGTTTGTATGGGAAATAAGGGTTTATTTTGAAACTATACTGGAGGCCACATGTTATGTTTTGAAAAAAAATTACTCACATTTTGCTCATGTCCTAAAAGTTTGTGTAAGCCTGAATTTAAAGATGGTAGACTAACTAATCTGATGAGGGAATTTTTAATACAGTACAATACTCAGGCTGTGATATGAGTACTTCTGGCTGTTGTTAGCCAGATCTATGGGGTGAACTGGGTATGGTGGTACACTCTTGTAATCCTACCACTTGAGGGGCTGAGACAGGAGAACTATTGCAACTTCAAGACCAGCTTGGGCTACAAAGTGAGCCCAAGGCCAACCTGAACTGCATAGTGAGACCCTGTCTCAAAAAGGAAGGAAAAGGAAGATTTGAATGCTGTAAAAATTGGCAGTTTGGCCATAAAAGAAGCACTAGTAAAACTAGGGCCATGGCGGTTGTGGTTGGTGAAATGATTTCATTAAGATATAGACAAGTACTTTGAATTAGGACAAGTGAAAATGTGCCTTGAGAGCATCCCAATAAATGGTCAGATTTTAGTCATCACAAGCCGAGTGATATAAAATAGCAAATTCTTGTGAAACATTTTGTTCAGAAGAGGGCCCCCGGGCACCCTGCTGGAGAATGCATACCTGTGAAGTTGGTTCCCCAAAGTATATTTCATCTTGATAGTCATCCAGATACTCACAAATTTCTGTAGCCATGGTTCAAGGGGGCCCAGCTACTGCTATACCTGGGGGCAGACACTGGTGTCATCTGTATTGTTCTGGGTTTTTTTAAAAATAATTTTATTTAAAGAGAAAAAACAAAACAAAACAGAATAAAGGGTAGCAACAATACAGAATTCCCAGGAAAAAAGGAAAAGAACAACAACACAAAAAACCTAAAAAATTATTACTTGACAAATTACATACTGACTTCTTGGAAATAGTTGTTCAAACTACAAAGTTAAAACATGTAAAGTAGACATTCAAACAGTGAGACTGTTAACAGTTCTGCTCCACCATTTGACAAAAACAGCAATATGGTCATCCATCTTACCCACTCAAATATACATGCAATTATATCAAAAGGGTAAAATTAAACACAACAAAACAGAGCAAAGTGGTTCACAAGAAAGCAATGTAAGAGACAGAAATTTCAAAATTAGACAATTGGAGATATTCACTCTCTACCATATTGACCCTTGTTTTCTTCCAAATAGTTGTCCATATTGTCATATACAGGGAATTCACATGAAACAACCTAGTATGGAATTGATCTGAGCAGGACAAGGAGGGCACTTCAGGTCTTCAAGACCAGACATTAGGGAAACCAAGAATGGCTCTCATAGTGTTTCTCATTGTCCTCAAAACAGCTGTCCATACCTTCATGTGTGTTGAACTTAAACAAGGCAAAGCAAGCTAAGATTACTTTGAACAAAAAGTGATAGTTTTGCTGGACTTCACATCATGACATTATGGAATCAGCACTGGGTATTATAGTGTCTCTTTTTCTTCAAAGTAGTTGTTCATTTCAATATGTGTTATATAGTTGGTTCTTGTAAACTGTTTATAAGCTCTACACATGCATGAGTCTCTACATGTATATCTATCATTTCTGTATTAGAGGTAAAAACAAAACAAAGCAAGATAAAACAAATCAATTCCTGGAAAAACATGAGGCAAAAAAGTCACATAAAACCACAATACAAGGTGATCTACAATGGTTACCATGATGTCTCAGAAATATATAACAACATTAATAAAAATGAAGCATTGGAGACATTATAAGACTTCAAAAGCAAGTAATAATCAAACCAGAGTGGGTATCTTAGTGAATCTTGTCATCTTCAGTGTGGTTGCCTACACTGAATTGATGCTATCAATCATAACAGATTTAAATAAAATCAGTCAATACAAAGTAGCAATCTAACAAACCAGATTCAAATAAGATCAGTGATAATAAGACAGTATAAGTTATAAAGTGCTTCAGATTAAGTTGATAGGAAAATTGGGGATGAATACCATAATATGTCTTCTTAATTTTGGGATAGCTGACCATGTCCTCATGTCCAGTGTAAGTAGACAAACTGGAACAGCACATAATCCATCCAAGCAGAGTGGTGAGAATAATGTAAATTTTAAAACTTGTTATCCAATTAACAATATCCTCTGCCTCCTTTTTTTAGACAGTTCCTCTCCTTTCACTCCCATAGGGTGCACTGCTCATTTCGGGTCCCACTGCCTCCCTATATAGAGCCTCTCAATGGACCCTATCTCCTGATCTACTCTGCCTGTGTTTCTCTCTGTTAATATTTCAAGGTCATCTATGCTAGAGATTACAGCCAATCCTCTCTGCCTTATTTCTGCCATTGGTTGTTTATTTTTCTATTCCACTCCACTGTCTGCCCCGTTCACTGAGGCCTCTCTGCCACTGATCCTGAAATGCTCATATTGTTTTTCTCTCTCCCTAGAATGTCCTTCAGTATTTTTTGTAGGCTTGGACTGGTGGTCACAAATTCTCCTAGTTCCTCTTTGTCATGGAAGTATCTTGTTTCTCCATTAATTTCTAGAGAGAGTGTTGCAGGATACATCAATCTGGGCTGGAGATTGTTCTCCTTCAGGGCTTGAATTACTTCACTCCAAGCTCTTCTTGACCTGATGGTCTGTGTCGAGAAGTCCACTCGGCGAGAGGAGCAACCAGCTGAAGACACTTCCTTATGGAGTTAGGGCTGTCCTGCCCAAATCCAACATGTTGTCCAGTTGGTTTCCCCTTTCCTGTGGGAGGGTCTTATTCCCATCACTCACTGTGTCCCCAAGAACTGCTGGGCTCCCTGACCTCCGACTTCAGCGCCACTGCGGTGGGAATTCATGGTGCCTCTGGGTGGGTCGCGTGCAGGGCCGGTCCGGGTGAGCTGCATGCAGGGCTGTTCAGCTCCGAGCTCTGGCGGCTCAAGCCCTATTGTTCTGGTTTTTCAAGCATGCAGAATGCAAGAAGTATGAGGTCATGAGGCTTCCACTTGGATTTAAGAAGAAGGCCTGAGAGGCCAGGCAGTGTGCCCCTGGAACAGTAATGAATGGAGCTGAAGATGCAGTGGAGATCCCAGGAAATTGTAGATGCGAGGTATGTGGAAAATCTACTGAGAAAAACCAGAAGCAGCTAGAGTATCCTAAGAGAGAAGTCATGTGGGTTGCAACCAGCAAGCCTCTATGGGTGGGGATGGCCAAGTCTTTTGGAGCTAACATCTTGCAACAGCCTACCTGTTATGGTTTGTGTCTGGATGGCCCTGCAAAGCCTCATACAGTCATGGGAGCAGGCTTCTATAATTTGTGATTGATTTATGGTCCATTCTGGGATTATGGGTATATGTTAGCTACCCTAGGGTGAGTAGCCTACATATAACACAAGGAGCAGAAAGTCTTCTCTCCCTACTCCTCCTTTCTAGCACTTGGGCTTTTTTTGTCTTCCATTGCTCAACTGAAGTGTTGTCCCTAGGCCATAAACCACCCTCTGCAGGTTGTGGACTCAGTAGATTACAGACTGCAACCTCCACAAACTATGATCCAAATAATCCTTTCTTTATTTAACTTTGGGTATTGGGTATTTTGTCTCAGCAATGACAGAAAAGTACACAGAATGTGGTATCAGAGAAGTGGGGTTGTTCCTATGCCAGTACCTGACCATGTGGTTGAAAAGCCTTTAAAGATGGCTCATGGGAAGAGTTTGGAAAGATTCCAAGTTGTTGCCTGAAATAGTAGTGCTGGAATATCTTAGGCTGTTCTGTATGAGAGATACTGGTCAGGGCTCAAAAGATCAGAAATCTGAGATGACGGATAGCATTGGTTGTTGGACTCCAATGATGTGTGTTATGCCTTAGCAAAAAGTTTATCTGTATTTTGCTACTGTTCAGAGACTTTTTCTAAGACTAGGGGCAATGTACTAATTAATCTGGCAGAAGAAATGTCAAGGCAGTCAAATGTTGAGGCTGAGGCATGGCTACTGTTGGTTTTTTTATTTTTTATTTTTAGCTAGATCTATGTTAAGAATCAAGAGAAAAGAGGCCAGCAGGATGATTTAAAATGTTGTAAGTTTGGCCAGAAGGGATGCTCCAGTAAACCTGTAGACTGCAAAGGTAAGCACAGGACATGTTTTATTTATTTTTTAATATTTATTTTAAAGAGCCTAAAGCAAGCAAAATAAAAACAGAATAAAGACATTCAATATAAACCAGTGTAAGTGACATAGGACTTCAGAACAATAGGAAATCAACAATGGTTACCATTATGTCTCATGTGTCTTCAAAATAGCTACAGATAGCTTGAGATATGGTAAAATTCAAACAAAACAGAACAGAATAGAACCAATAAAAACAAAACAATGAATGCAATAAAGGACTTCAATAGTAAATCCAAAATGGTTATCATAATATATCTTGATATGTTTGAAATAGATGACCATGCCACTGGATATAACAAAATCAAACAAAACAAAACAGAATAAACAAAATCCAACAAAACAATGAAAATGATACAAGACTTCAAAACAAGATAATAGGGAATTAACAATGGCTAGCACCTTCAGTAGGAGACCACCCATAGATGCCACACTGTGTACCATTATCCTCTAAATAGATGATCAGACTACTGGCTTTAGGCTTGCAAAGTCAGTGAAGCACAAAACATCACAAGCATCAAATTGTATTTCACCTCAATGGCTATCATCACAGCCTGAGAGCACAGGAGATCTTGGTAGCTGAGAAGGAACAGGAGAATATAAAAGATGTCCTGAGAGCATCATGAGAAGCAGCAAGTCTACACCCTTGGCAGCCTAAAAACTGCAAGAGTGAAAGACTTTGCTCTGAGGAGAATGCCTTAGAGCACCATATTCCAGAATGGCAGTAGCCACACAAGGTTCCAGAATGGCAGTGGCATAGGCCATTTGTTTCTCAGAATCAGGTTCAGAGTGCTCAGAAATCCTGGCACGTGGCTCCTACAGTGAATAGAGAAGAAAACCTGGCTACTGCTCCAGCTGGCAGCAGACCTTGGCATCATCCATGTGGCACTAGTTTTAGGTACATGCAAAATGCAAGAGTTCTGAGGTTAAAGAGGACTCCACCTACATTTCAGTACAAGGCCTGGGAGGCAAGACAGTGTGCTACTGAGAAGGCAATGTGTAAAGATGTGAGGATGAAGCCAGAGATATAGTGGAGACCCCAGAAAGTTGGATAATGGATATGAATCATTTGAGGAAACATGCAAGGATTGATCAGAATGGGCCTAAGAGAGAATCCATGGGAAGTACAAACACTGGAAGTGCCATAGGGGCAAAGCTGTGCAAGCCCTTTGGAGTTCAAAATTTGCCAAAGATTGCTTTGGACATTCCACATGGAACTACAGGACTTAATGTTTGTCCTGCTGGATGTAAGACTTGCTTTGGTCTCAATCCTTTGTACTCCCTGCGTGTACCTTTTGGAATGGTAATTTTCATCTTGTACCAATGAATGTTGGAAGTGTTTAACTTTGTTTTCATTTGTACAGGGTCTCATAGCTAAAAGTCTGCCTTAAATCTCAGAACTGGGACTTGGACTTTTCAGCAATGCTGAAACAGTTAGGATTTTGATAAAAAAAATTTTTTTTGGCAAATTTTAAGAGATGGAGTAAATGCCTTTTGCATAAAGGATGTGCTTGAGTCTTTGGGGGACCATGGGCAGAATGTTACAGTTTGTGTCCGGATGTTCTCCCAAGGCCATGCAATCATGGGAACAGGCTTCTGGAATTTGTGATTGATTTATTGTCCAATGCTGGGATTATGAGTGTGAATGCTACACCTACCATACAGTGGGTAGTCTGCATACAATATAAGGGACACAAAGAGTCTTCTCTCTATGATCCTCTCTTTTTGCTCTTGTTGCTTTTGCTGTTTTTTGCCACCTTGAACCATTGCCTTTTGTCATGAGCCACCTTGCCTTGGACACAGCAGATTAGACTTAAACTTCCACAAATTGTGAGCTAACTAAACCTTTCCTTCCTCAATTTCAAGCACTGAGTATTTTATCTCAGCAATGAGAGAAAAGTAACCAACATTATTCTACCTATAGGACATACAGTTAGAAGATTTAATGTTTGCTGTGCTGGTTTTTAGTCCCTCATTGGTCCACTTCATTTCCTTCTTTTTCTTTCATGTTTATGCTGTGCCATTGTTTTCTAGAGGTTATTTGTCTTCCTTTTTGATTTTTTACAGGGTCTTACAGCTAACAGTTTGCCTTGATTCACAGGTAAACTTTTGGCTTCAACTTCTCAGCAATGATTGAAGTGTTAAAACTTTGGTGATGCTTAGAGATAGACTAAATGCATTTATATAATGGGATAATTACAAGAGTTTTATGGGGCAAAGGCAGAATGCTATAGTTTAGACCTAAAGTGTACTCTAAAAGTCTGGTCTTCAGAGGTGACATTTGGTCAGATAAGATGGGTCACTGGAGTGTGAATGGAAGGGTATATTGACTGAACTCTCTGAAACCATGGGTCCCTCCTCTTCAAATTGTGGTGCCAGTTATTTTGTTCCAGTAACATGAAAGTGACTACATGAATATTTCTGCACATTCAATGTATTAATTAAACTTTTACAATATACTTTATGATCCACTCATACCCATGTTTATAACAGCGCAACTCACAATAGCTAAATCTTAGAAATGTCCTCTATGTCATCAACAGATGAACCAATAAAGAAAATGTGGTATTTACACACAACAGAGTGTCACTCTGACATAAAGAAAGATAAACTTGAATCATTTATGGGACAGTAGATACACTTTGAGACCATAATGTTAAATGAAAGAAATCAGACATACAAGCTTAAATGTTGTATGGTTTCTCTTACATGAGAAATTCAAAATGTAAATAAAGAGTAAAATAAAAGACAGATAATGGGGAGATAGATCTTTTGCAAATGGGAAGGGACCAAAAAGATGGATGGAGAGAGGAGGAAGGAGAGAAGAAGGGGACATAAAAAGAATGAAGATGTGTTATGTACATGGACCAACTCCCCAAAATGAATGTAATCATTATGTACTATAAAAATGCACTAAAAAAACCTAGTATTGTCCTCAGCAAGCTGGGACAGGCAGATGCAAGCATAGCACTAGCCCTGGGGAATAGATTCATGTGGTACACAAGAAGGAAGAGAAGCTCTTCCATGAGGTCGACAAGATCTTGCTCTTGTGGAGCCTGCTCTGAGTCACTGGAACTCACTGCTCAAGGCCACAGTCCCCGGGACTGGGATGCTGAGGTATATGGGGAAAAGCTCCTAAAGAAAGTAGGCTCTTGGGAAATGGAGTCAACAATGTCAACCAGAAACCTGGCAAAACTCCTTTACCAGTTGAACATGTGGCTTTAGGGAAGGTGAGTATCAAAGCTGAGTGGCAAGAGATGCTTCTGTTTTACCATGAGGAGCAGCAATTTCGGGGGGGGCACTGGGCAGAGAAGCAGAAGATAACCCTGGGGATTTGCTCCTCATCCTGTACTTTCATAATTCTATGTCTTTCCCTTGGATGTTTTTTCTCTTCTCTGCCAACCTTCTGTTATTTTTAATTAATTAATTAATTAATTAATTAACTAATTATCATCTTTTTGAGACAGGGTCTCAGGCTGGCCTTGCACTCACTTTGTAGCCCAGGCTGGCCTTGAATTTACAGTGATCCTCCTGCCTCAGCTTTTCAAGTGCTGTGATTACAGAAGTGTGCCACCACAACTGGCAACCCTCTGTTATTCCAAACTCCAGCCCCAGAAACCTCCTTATCGATGGAACACACACATCTCTGTTTAAAATTCAACACTGCAGAAACCTGTACTATTTTATCCTTTACTTCCACACTGGCTGTTCCTTATGCCATTCACTGCCTCAATTTATGATCCCACTATTAACCACCCCCCTCATCTGGGTTGTTGTGGACCTTCATACCCACAGAAAGGCAGTTGCCAAACCTGGAGATGACAAAACATTAGGAAGATCTCATGAACTGATCTACTTCTCATCTCTCTCACTGCTACTGTCTTAGATTAGGGCTTCCTTGGATCTGATCTGGGCTATTCCCTCAGCCTCCTCTACCATTTCTACTGTTTAAAATTTCTGACTTCTACTATCACCAAATTTTTTCCAAAATAACCTTTTTCTTAAAAAATAAAAAAATGAAATCTATTCTAAAAGTCTTTGGTCTATGAAACACAATTCAGATTCCTTAGAAGTGCTAGTAAGATCCTGGTGACCTGAATGCGCCCTGCCTCTGTTAGAGTGAGAGACCGCGACGGTGAGCCCAGAGCCTGTGTCTGCCATCAGCCCCTTCTGGGTCCTTCTCCTGACTTAGCTGCCTCTCTGACCCTTGGGTTCTCGGTGGGCAAAGTGTGAATGAGTGGATACATCCACATAAAGTGACACCATGTGTATGATACGTACAATCCATAGAAAACACTGTATGTGTTACTTTGTTCCCTTTTTTACTTTATCACTTTTAGCTGTGTGTCTGCTTACAGCTTGCATGGAATAGCTTGAATCTCTTTTTTTAAAAAAAATTCCATCCACCTATTTTATATACATAAATATTTCCTCTAAGAGTAAATCACTTTCGCATTCTTCAACACGAAGCTAAGGATCAGATCTTCTGCAAAGCCTCCCTAAGGCCCACGGGGATGGTGACCATCCTTTGTAACACTTCCCATATCTTCTGCACTTGGTCACGTCATCTCCCATGCTATTAGACCACAATCATGACACCCTTGGTGTAACAGACACACAGTCAGTCATATGCTGCTCACTGCAGGCTGGCATCACGCCAATGCAACTAAACACAAATGCATAAAGGGGTCTCTGGTGAGATACTATTTCCACCCACCCAATCTTGCAGGGAGCAGAGTCGTACTGAAGAGTTTTCTTTAAGAATGAGTGAGAGAGGTTGGAGATATGCAGCTCAGTGTTAAAATAGTTGCCTAGCACGTATGAGGTTCTGGGTTGACTGCCAAGCACCACACATGCACGCACGCACACACACACACACACACACACAGACACGCACACACACAGACACACACACCATGTATAGGAAATTTGTATGTTATTTACTGACAATTATTAAGTTTTACAAAATAAGATATATGAGGGAAGTATAAAAGTACAGATATTCCCCGTGATATAGAAGATGTAGAAATCATTGTACAGCACCCCTCCATCATGACATATTTTACTGTCATATCTCACTGGGAGATACCCTGTCATTCTACAGTATCCCCGAGCCCCAGATGATTGTAAATAGTTCAAGTTGTTGTAGGAAATGTAAATGAAGCCATAAAATTTCCTGAAGGTGAAAGACATTAAACAATGAAGAAGTGCTTCAAGTAGCCATGGCTCTTCCTCTGCACCATCTTTTGGATGTGTTGAAAACGTTTGCTCTTGAATGCCAGGGAATGGACCTGTCAACCCTTCAAGGTTCCCCACATCCATATGAGCCTGTAAATGCCATCAAATACAGAAGAGTTTGCCCTTGTGCAAATGTAAGCATGATATATTAAACTCTTAATGCTATTAAACTCTTTTTATTATAAGCAGCGCTTGCACCAGGGGAGATGGAGGTTCACAGATGGATAGCACAACCCATGTAATTACACTACATATCTGCAAATAATTAATTTGCTTTGTGCATGCAATTTGTGTGTCATTGCCCAAACATTCTCTGTCAAAAATATAACTCAAAATGTGTTGAATGGGGGCATCAGGCTTTTTAGTCTTCATGGTGACATATTTCAAGGATAAGTTACAAAGACATGAAAGCAGACAGTGCGCCTGTCTTCTGTGAGACCTTTGGGTAGTTAGTAGGTGACTGAGGAGTGATTATGAATGCTGAAGGGACTGCTGGGTTTCAGGAGAGTACTGGCATTTCTTGAGCCAACAACATGTGGGATGTTGGCTTCTGGCCAGAAACAGCCTGAGCTGGGCTTCACGTCTGCTCTTCTATTCCAGTAACTGGCGATGTAAACCTCTGCTCTATTTTTTCTGTCCCTTCCACTAATGTCTGGGACTCAATAGTTGAACTTACCTTCCCACCTCTGTATCTTCTAATTTGCCTTCCTAACATCTCTCTCTCTTGATCTAATCCAACTTTTGCCCCATAGTGAGGCTTAGTTCACAACTGACAACAGCAGCAGTTTATCTGCTCCTAACATTCTTGGGCTAGGACCAAAATGATGTAAGGCTGCACAGCAAGTCCAGGACCACGTATGGCAGCTACGGAGCAGCTGCCCGCTGACTACAGCCTGGTTCAGTGGTTTTAATGAGGGGCCATAGCATCCCACAGTGAGTGGTAGTGTTTGTGCAGGGGTCTTTTGGGATCATTGCTGTTTTAGGTGTGGTCGCCAGGGTTGGACATGTGACTGGGACAGTCTAGTGATTGGGACAGTCCAACACCGTGGAAGTTTGTTCCAGCTCAGCCGACAGCACCTGTGCTGAGAAGCAGGCTGGGTATGGGATTGTCACAGTGTTGGTTTGAACAGCCAGGCAGCAATGTGAGATCATTTTGACTCTTTACTAAGGAGGAAAAGAGAAACTAGTTCCATATTATTTGCTTGAGGCATTAACCTGCCTCATACATGGCAAGAATTTATTTCGTTTAGGATCTTGTGACCCTTTGAAAGGAAGAAGCCTTGAGCTTACTAGTATTTTCCAGTTAGACAGGAAGACAACAGAAAAACCATATTTAAGAGGGAGCCATTTGATGAAAATCTAAAAGTTAGATTTTAGTAAAAGTCTGATAGGCATTTAGTAAAAATCTCTTGCACCATAAAAACAGAAAGCTCACTCTTTGAATACCTCCTCAACATGGTAACTGTTTCACTCTGGTTAAGGTACATGGTCCATTTTCCTATCTGGAGAAGCAGTAAAACTGAATGAGATTAACTGTAGAGAAATTAGTTTTATAGCACTAGCAATAGTGTAATTACTTAGCATAAGAAAAACAATGAGCTTTAGTGTCTTGAGTTCAATTTATTTCCCATTCAGTGTGACATGAACTATTCTCATGTAAAATAAATATCACATCTTAATTTTGGTCAAATGGTAAACAAAATAATGCTCTGGTAAAAAATGTGCAAAACTTCTGTGGAGAAGAAACTAGGTAAAAAGGAAGGATTTTATTTTCTAGTACTATTACTTTCTTTAATTCATTGTAAAGCTCTTTCTCATCTGAAGACTTCTTCAAGAGCTAAAGATTCAAGTTTCCAATATTATAATGCTACCCATTAAAACTCCCAACTGTAAGTTTTGTTGCTGTGAGTTTTCATTTATAACTATGGTGTAATTAGCAGCATCTTGGTATAATTCAAATCTGGAGGGTGAGAACATTGAAACCATCAGCCTTGCACTATTCATCCATCATGTACATCTGTGTACAAGAAAGAGCTATACTATACAGTACAAATGTTCTCAGGAAAAAAATAGAGCGCTCAACAAGATGACTTTTTGAATTCATATAAGACAAATAATGGTCCTGTGTCATTTCTTCCTATCAATTCCAGATGCACACAAAGACTTACCAGACTTTCCAGTAGTTGCTTTCTTGGTCTTGTCTGTAGGGAATCCATGAGATCTATTGTTCTCTTAGACAATTCCTGCTGGACTGACATCTTCAGGTACAGTCACTGCTGTGTTGGTGTGAGGTGACGGCGGGTACCTCGGGCTCCTACTTGGTGACATTCTCGTGTTCTGTAATGGGAACTGCTCAGCTACAGCATTAGATTGCAGTTGTACCTAGAACAATTGGATAGAAACTCCCCTAAATACAGAGAGAGAATGCTCATGAGACAACTTTTAGTTCACACTTCCAAGAGCCATTTTTCACTGGGATCTTGGACTTGAAAACTTGGCCCCTTTCACTTCTGCCACTTTTCTCTCTTTTGTTCATGACTCATAGAAATAAAGCACATGCTCTTTTCTCCATAAACCTGAGGTGTAGAGCTCAGTTGGTTTAACAAACTGTAGGCAGTAAAAGTCTGAAACGTTGGAAAATATTCTTTTGAGAATAGTTAGTGGACTCAACCAAATAGCCTAAAAACTCGAGGCTATAGTATAGAAAAATATAAAACTCATTATACAATGTAACTTTAACATTTAATAACAGCTAATTATGTGTTACAGTAACTTTTTTATTATGATTACCATTTATAAAAATCTGCCATTATATTGTAATCATATATTTCCTTAATTAGTTTTGTATAATTAATACTTCTCATCTTTTGTAAAAAGGGAAAAAGTTGTCAGTCAGTGACTTCAGGTGATTAAACATAAAACTCTGCCATTCACGTGAATTATTCTTCTGGGGGAAGAAACATGCATTAAGACCGCATCTCCCACACCCCCTCCCTGTAATCATATTTGCGTTCTGAAACCCTGGGATGCAGGAGCCAGGGCATGGAGGAGAGGGAGGGGTCTGCGGTCTGGCCCTCACTGTCATCAGTACAAGAGTGACCTCACTGCCCTCCACCCCGTACTCAGTGCTGGTATCCAGCTCTGAGCCACCTTCTTTGCCTACTGAGCCCCTGCAGGGCCTGGCACAGCTAAGACCTCAGTAGGGCTCACTGCGGTTCCCGAACCTGCAGCCAGTTCACTTATTCCCAGAGCCTGTGTGTTCACAGTGACATCCAATCACTTTCGAATCAAAGGTTTCTACAGAAATTGTGACTGTGGAAAAAGAAAGAAAGGGCCCCCTCGGGTGAGGTGCCATGGCACAAGACCCTATCTAGCAAAACTCAGAACCACCGGGGAAGAACTTTCTGAAGGCTACACTGGGCAGAAATAGCACCAGGACACTTTGGTAGTTATGTTATGATTGCCTTACCCTACTCAGAGGCCAGTGCAGTCTGGGAAATGTGAGTTGTAAAATCTCATCTTTCTAAAAATGTATAAGATAATAAAAATGATACATACATAATGGATGAGAGGAGGTTTTCATCAAACGTCCAGATCTCAACTCAATGCCTCTCTTTTGTTTTTTTACTCTGAGTTATGCAATTTTTTATGATCCTTGTGTTTTCGATCCCCCTGGACAGCTCTTCAGAAACTCATAAAAATGTAAAGTGCTTCAGAAAAAAAAAAAAGAGAATATACAGAACATGAGCAAGGAAATTATCACTTGATAGGTGACATGAATTGTGAGAAACAACAGTTTGCCTTTCTTTATTCCCTTTCTGGTTATCATTCCAGTCACAAGAGGGAGAAATGAAACACCAGAAAGAATCAGGTTATCATCATCCACCCCAGCCACTGTCACTGGTTCAGCGTGGCTCCAGCAGCACATCTTTCATCTGGATGGTACCCGATCCGTGTGTGTCCTGAGTCCTGGGTTCTTTCCCATGCTCGCCATGCTGCATACGTTTCTTGGTTACTGTGGGGTCTGCTCCTCTCAACCAAGCGTTTTCAGTCTCCATTGTTCTGGTCGCAGAACCCTTTGTTCAAAAGCCCAAGATGTAAAACAGATGAGGACCACTGCTGTGTCAGAAACAGGCCCACGAGGGGCTCGGGGAAGCGCTCTTTGGCATCTTTGAAGACTCCGGAGACCTCTGCTGCACAGCAGTTCCGACTGGTAACTGGAACACTGTTAGGAGCACTGTGGGTTTGCGCTGAGAAGAGAAGCTGCGGGAGGAGAGGTCCGGCGGACCACACCACGCTGCCTCTGTTTCCTTTGTGTCTTGGGTCCTGCAGTGCCCCAGGCTCACCCTCATCCTCATGATTATTCCTGCGAAATCATTGCCCTGGGTTTCACTTTGCAGACATGATAGAGCATGATTTCCTATGAAGTCCAGAATGTCCCGGCTGCTAAGCGGAAGCTCAGCGGAGCCTCTCTCTGCCTGTTTTGTTCAGGGAAGCATCTCTGCCGAACTACCAGGCACTCCACAGGACACGTGAGGAGAGAGTAAACGACTCTACGAATGAAAAACCAAAAGGGAAAGCAGAGAATCCAAGACATGTAACAACTGTGCAAATGAAGAGTATTATGTTCGAGAGTTGTGATAGCAGTCTTGAAACTAGACTTGTTTTATCTCATTCTCCCCCAAGGGGCTCTCATGCGGACTCCTCCCTGGCCCTTAGGATTATCGCTTAGTCATTCTCCACGTAGCATCATCTTAAAATGACCTCTCCAAGTATACTTTCTATACCTTTCTTTGTAATGCTTGTTGGCACACCCAGGGCTAAGGCATGGTGAGTCTCCTACTTTCACTTACCTGATGAAGAGCTGCTCTTCGGTTCCTGGGTATTCTAATTTGTTTCTTTGTTTTGCCTATGAATTTCCAGCAGTGATCTCAGCTAGCAGGTCAGTCCTCTTTCTCTACATAGTAGATGAGCTTTGCTTTTTCAGTCCTCAGTGTGGAACCTATACCCAACTTATAGCCACGTACAAAAACACTTTTGAATGAGGACTGGAGGGCGAGGTGAGCTGAACCATGGCCCCTCACAGACATCGCACCTCCATGATGGAAATCTGCAGATTTTACCTTTTTAGTGTGATGAAGGATGTCGAGATGGGAGATAATCTCTCATTACCGAGGTGAAGCCTCTGTACAATCGTGCACGTTCCTGGAAGAGAGAAGGAAATGGAGAGTGAGCACAGACAAAGACACACAGAAGATGATGATAAGACAAAGGCAGAGACTGCAGAGGTGAGACTGCAAGCCAAGAACTGCCAGCAGAACCGGCACACTGGGAGAGGCCAAGAACTGATTCAGCCCTGTGGCCCTGAGGGGCTGAATTGCTGACGCTGTGGTTTTGTCCAGAGGAGCCTGATGTCCGGAATTTGGCACCCAGAGCCGTGAGAAAGTCAGCAAGCTTGTGCTAACTGGTTAGAGTGGCCATGGAATGCAAGCACAATGGGCAATGAACCCTTTTGAAATTCGATGTTATACATCTTGCAGTTGTTTCCAGCGCGTGTCAGCGGGTCTGGGAACATCAGAGACGCGCATGCGCAGCTTACCTGCATCAGTACCGTCAGGTGCTTCTAAGTGGCGGAGCTTTTATCAACTGTGCGGGGTACCAGAAAGCCGTTCAAAGACCAGACGACCCTAGAAAGCAATTCTAATCTGTGCAGGTGAGAGGAGAAAGGAGGGCAGTGAATCTGAGGCCACGCTGAGGATGAACAATGCCGCCAGACTCGCCAACAGACGTGGGGCAGCCTTCTCCGTGGAGCAGGCGATTACTGCTGCAGTGACGGGGAAATGGGTCGGGGATTGAGCTGTGGGCAGGCGTACAGGTATATCCCCAAGGAAGGCCAGAGTCTGTTACCCTGCTGTGCCCAATGCTGCTTCCTCTGAGGCTGGTCCCGGGCTGTGTCTGTGCCTACGTGAGTTGTCTCAGGAGTCCTTGATAGTTGAGAACTTCTGTCTGAGGCCATGCTGGCATAAGGCTCAGTGCAGAACAAAGACGCTGAGCTTTCCTCAGAATTGGGTTCTTGTCAAGTCTTCTGCTTGACAAGATGCCAAGGCTCCCCTGAAAATTTCTGGGTATTGAAAAGTGAAGAACAGCTCTGTTAATTCTAAAGCCACCTGGGACAGAGCCTTAGTCTTCCTAGGCATGGAGGAGGTTGTTCACACGATAGCACCAGTGGCACTACTCTAGGGTTCTGGAACTCTGAAAGAAAATGTGTGTGCCTGAGACCAACATTCATCGTGCTGATAGATGTGCCAAAAAGATTTACGCTCATTTGTCCTCTAGAAGGCTCCTCTGCTTTGGTGGGGAGGTGGGCTCCTCCAATGCTGCATAACTTGTTCATTTTCTCACTCGGGTTATCATAAGCTTTTTAATATTTCTATATCCCAGAATAATCATTGTGTTGTGATCACTGCCATGCTCATGGAGGGCCTTAATCTTACCATGATCCAGGAGGATATTTGATTCCCCCCAGCTTTTGAAGCAGTGTTTTAATATTGCTCTAAAGAAACAAAAGAGACATAAAACTCATGTTTGTTTGATTCTGTTCTGTATTACAGGGCTTCAAAGTTCAGCATCCTTGGAACTGCAGAACCCCCACTCTGGAAGATGAATGAATGGCTAATTGGATCCTAATACATAAGAATCCACTGGAAAATGCCACTGTAGAGCAAGTATTTCTTTTTAAGATTGTGAAACTAGTCAAAACATAGATGTATTCCTAGAACAACAGTTAAGGAGAGTGTGTTAAATTAAAATCATAGTCCTCCATTTGTAAGTAATTGTATTATGGCTAAGCTACACTTCTGGGAAAGAGGGTCAAACAGAGATAATACAGTACACTAGTAAAATACACTAAAGGTTTTCAATTTTTTCATTCCTTAAGGGAATATTTTCTTAGTGACTACTTTGTGCCACAATGGCATACATTTTTTCACACAATGAGACTATGTCAACCTCGGCCAAAGGAACAGTATTTAAGCTGCAGTGTAAGGTACTAGTTAAGTATTACAAAGATACTAATTATCAACATTTATTGGTCTCTGTCAAGCACAAGATATTGACACAAATGAACACATGTATTCTTTGCAATAATCATCCAAAAGAAGTAGTAGTTTTCTACTGCTATTTGTAAGAAATTAGAAGCCAGAGGCTCCATGTTAAATCTTGGAGCTATGATTAAGTCTGTGCTTTTGTTTTAAACCCAGCATAAACAACAACTCACTGTACTAGCATGTCTATTGTTAAACTATATATTAAAAAGTACAAATGAAAGGTATTAAATTAATTAAACTTCAAGAGAAACAGAAAGAAAGTTTAGATGGAGCCAGCTGTTAAAAATGTTTTCGAAGAGTTCAGCTTCTAGTTCAGGTAAGTTTGTGTTGAAGATGAAAGAAAGCAAAAGGGATGTTTATAAGTTAAAAATACAAAGGGGACCAAGGGATGGAGAGGGGAGTACGGGTGGGTAGAAGTGGAAGGAGGGGGAATTAAGGTGTGTTATCTACAGGCACCAATTCCCCACAATGAATGCAGTCATCATATACTAAAAACATGGACTCATAAAAATAAAAAAATTTTAAAAGGTGACAAACAATGAGGGTGTTCAAAAAAAGTAGACCATGTTGGCTAGAGCAGAGAGTATATGTGGAGATGTAATGAGTAATCATACTCCCCAATATTTTATTAGAAAACTGTTCAAATTTCTCAGAAAAATGGAAGAATTCTATGGTAAACATTTATATACCCATACCTAAATGTTGCTGTTAATGTTTTAGTGTATTTGCTTAGATATTTCATTGATCATACCAAGAAATGGATTCAATATTATTTAAAATCAGTTATTTTTCAAAATAGGTTATAGGTAATAATTGCCTTAAATATATCATGGTGAGTTTATCCACTGCATGTACATTTATAAAATAAACTTCTGCAAACATGCACTAAAAAACATAAATAAGATGAAACAGGCTCCCACCATAATATAGGATGGTGTCATTATCCCCTAAATGTCTCATTTCTTGTGTTGTAACTGCTTCCTCAGATTCACCAATGTTCTGACATTCTTCAACCATAAACTCATCCGTCTTTTCCAAGACTTCACCTATGTAGAGTTCTGCTGTTTGAAAGATTTCTTTCACTTTGCAAATTATTTTCACCTTCACTCATTCATTCGTTTGATTGTGTCAGCAGTGTGGCAGCTTTACATCGTGTGTGGCATAGTGTCAAGGCAATGGACATAGCAAAGGAGAAGATTTTTAAGAATTATAGAAAAATAGTGTAAAGTCCTTGATGCTGATAAATATGAGAGCAAGCAGAGAGATTAAAAATCAATGAAAAGCATGTACCATGGATCCATACAGGCAAATGAAAAGAGAGAACTCTGACTTGGTGGTTATTCTATATCTACAAACCACTGAAAAGTCTGATTTCATTGGAAAGCTGAAAGAATGACATTCGAGTTTGGTAAATGTGTTATCTCCACTGCTTCAGAGAAAACAGATTCCTCTCTGTCACTGTAGAAGCCAGCAACCATAAGCTCACCTACAAAGGATCAGGCATCCGAGCTTCTTGTGTTGGTTGTGAGCTTCTAGCATTTTCTCTTCCATGTCTGCTGCTTACAAAGCCCTTCCTCCACTCCTCTCCCTGGGTCCAAAACTTCAAGAAAACAGCAGAAATCCTTAGATTCTCCAACAACTACTGCAGCACTCATCGTCACAGGATTCACTGCCCTGCTGGACAAAACAAGACATACTTCCCAAGACTGGAACAAACACTGATTTCAATGACTTATATAAGTCATTTACTATAAAACTTACACGTAGAGGCTATAATTGGAAACTTCTATCCCTTCTCAGTCTTTAATAGTTTGGACAAATTCTTTAAAAAATTTATTTAGAAAAAATGTTATTAGATATGGAACTGGAAGTCTTGGATTCGAAGATGAGCACCATCGTTTATCAGTTATGTGACTTGAAACAAATGAGTCAGGATTCCTTCACAGTAGCAAAATTACTGGAATAATTAACTGAAAAACAGGAAGCAGTTGTGTTGGCTTATGGTTTCAGAGGATCAGTCCATGGTCAGTATGTCCAAAGGCTTTTGGACTTTTGATGTCGGGAACAACTAGTGGAGAAAACCTCTCATCTCATGAAGAATGGCAAGCAAGAGAGAAAGAGGAACCAGGCTCCTGTATCCTTTCCAGCATATGCTCCAATTTGGCTAGAAGACTTCCAAGTACGAAGCAAAACATTCCAGCTTGTCTTAATACTGTTAAAGGCTAGGGACTTACCCAAACCCAAAGCTGCAAGTTAAGTCACTTTTCATAGCTTCAATTTTGTCATCTATAAAATCAGATGGATAAAACTTTAATACAGAATTTAGGGGAAAAAATCAAATGAATCAAATTTAATTTCTAAGTTGTAAGTGCAACCAATCTATTTGGAGAGTTCCTTCATAATATAATCTTTTTTCTTGTTATTGTTGTTCTTTTTAAATTCTGGCAGTGGAGACTTGGAAAAAACAAGAAGTAATTTTTTAGTTTAATAATTCAATGGGGAATTAAGGAGATATCAATTCTAAAAAACAATACTTGATATTTTTCTTGACATCAAATATTTTTAGTTTAAAACATCTACATAATTTTTTCTGTGTTGTACTTTATAGTATAAACACAGCCTCCAGACACAAGAATTAGCCAGCTCCAGCCTAATATAAAGTGACAACTTGTTAATTAACCCCAATATTGGAATTACTATTGTGATCTTGTAGATCACAACAATACTGAGTGTAGTTTTAATACAGTATTTTAAAATTGTGGGTAAAAATGAAGACAGTAAGTTTCCCTTTTAATTGAATAGCAGAATTAGATTAATTTACCAAAAATGATAGAGCTACCTACCACATGCACAATGTGGAAAATAATTTAGTGAAGATTTTCAAGGGCCTGACACCAAATACATGTGCTCATTTACCCCTTAGTATCTAGCGTAAAGTACTGTGATACTTTACTTGTGTTAGTTTGTGTTTTCTTTTTTTTGTACCGGAGATTGAACTCACAATCTTGCACTTGCCAGGCAGATGCTTACATCACTGAGCTAAACCCCCAGCCCCTAAATTGTGTTAGTTTTGATGAAAAAATAATGTGGCCCAACTGCTTCTTAAAAACTCATCTACATATAAACCATGTAAGTAAATCATTCTTAAATTATTCTGAGGTAAAATGCATATTTATGAATAATTTTAAGACACTTGGTATTTAGAACTTCACTATGAGCACAAGCCGTAAACTCTGTTTTCCCTGCCTTTGGGGAGCTCCCGAAGAGTCACTTTAATATAGAGCATTGTGCTTTTGCCATGCTATGCCTGGAGCAGGTGCTGTGAACCTCAAAGAGAAAACTGCCCTTCTTGTTGGCATGTGGTTAAAAAGGGGGTCTGCAAAGGCTGGTCGCTCAGTAGGTGCCCATCTCCACCCAGCTCTGTGGGGTTCCGCTCCCCGCAGGCCCTACCCAGCCGCTCTGTGGCAGATGTTTCTTCTGTTGCTGCTGCATGGTGGTTTTCCGGGCGGCTCCACAGCCAGATGTTTCCAGATGTGTTCCTCTGTTTTTCTGAGTAGACTGTTTCTCTTTACAAACAGCAGGTCCTATGACTGTTCAAGTTTTTGATCTGTCAACTACGGAGAAAGACAAACAGCACCCCAGTGACGTGTTTTGGGGGACTTTGGTGGTGGCAATCACGATAAGCACCCTCTTCACTCTTTGGAACACCACTGGGAGATGCTTTTCTAGAACTTCCTACGCAACAGTTTTTATTCTCACCCAGATTCTGCTATGAGGGGGATAGATTAATGTGGTCCTGTCTCTATTTCTCATTTATAGATAGCATAGGGCTTTTTTTTTTAATATTTAGTTTTTTGAGACAAGGTCTTGCTATGTAGTTCAGGCTGGCTCCAAGTCACTATGTAGCTTTGTCTGGCCTCAAATTTGTGGCAGGTCTCCTGGCTCAGTCTCCTGAGTGCTGAGACTACAGGCGTGCACCACCACGCCCGCTCTTACGGCTGTCTTTACCTACACTGTGGGATGAACAGCAAAGTTTAGTTCTCGTCAAATCACAGTCCAGTTCACATCTTGGTACTGATGATAAGGAAAGGAACTTTGGGTTGTGTATAATTTAGCAATTTTACATATTCGATTGTTCTGTGACACCCGGGCCTTTGCACTGAGCTACACGCTTAGCCCTTTTCTTAACACTCTAGTTTGAGACAGAGGCTTGCTAAGTTATCCAGGTTGGGCTCAAACTTGCCCTCCTCCTGCTTTGGTGTTCCAGAATGCTGGGATTACAGGCATGTACCTTCATGTCAGCCTTTATTTACTTTTATTTAAAAGGAAAACTGTGGGCCCAGGTTTTAATATTTGATCTCTCTCTCTCTCTCTCTCTTTTTTCGCTCTCTCTCTCTCTCCATCCATCCATTCACACTTGACCACTGGTAACTGAAGACCAGCTGACCATAAATCTGACACTGGGGAAAATGAAGCAGAGGAAGAAGCCTCACTGGGCACAGGAGCTCTCGACCCAGGTATGGACCTGGGGTGCGACCTGCATTCCAAGTGTGTTGCTTTAGCCATCTCTACAGAGTTCAGAGAGGGTGAGGGAGAGGAGCAGTTGGAGGGGCACAGAAAGGTGCTTCCAGCACCTTGGAGACCTTAGCCAAGTTTACAGCAGAGAACCTCCTGATAGGAATTCACAGTAGAGCCTTTTGTCATGGGAACAACAGGCATTTTGTGAAACAATACTCACCAAGTGCACGTTTTCATTAGTACTTTAAAACAGACAACTAAGGGCTGGGGATTTAGCTCAGTGGCATAAAAACATGCCTTGCAAGCAATAAGGTTTGAGGAAAAAAAAAAGCAGACAACTAAGAAACCTGAGGAGTATGATATTTTACCAAGAAAATAAAAATAAAGTAGATTAGTATCCTAGAGATTCACTGATCCTAAATATTTCATAAACTTTTCAGTCACCAATTCCATTAGCCCTTATCAAGTAGCAGAATCCACTGAACATCTAATCCAAAGTAAAATCTCCAGAGGATGACTTTCCACTTCTGCAAGGAAGTTGCATCTGCTTTGAAAGTTTTATATTTGAGATACATTGATAAAGCAAAGGTACTGCCGTAGAATTTTGGCAGAATGCTGCCTTTAGTAAGAATTAATAGACTCACGTAAGTGAAAAAAAAATGAATTCAGCAAAGTGGGACGGTCTCATAGTTTATGTAACTGTTGAAGTTGGTGCTTTAATCTGCTCTGCAAATGGACTGAGCATGATAGGCTCTTCTCAGACTGGAGTCAGGCAGTTTATTAGGAGCCCGAGAGCTGGAAGGTTGCTTGGTGTTTGAAAGAACAGGAAGAGTCCTAAGATTATAACAGATATCTGGACATCAGACTACCAGTCAGCCTGTTTTCAAACTTTGGAACCGTCTGTACAGATGCTGAACTTTGACGAAGGGTAGGACAAAATTTAACATCCAGGTATTACGTAAGGCACAAACCAAGCTGCTGAGATAAAGATACACCAAGTAGGAGATTACTCAAAAATTTCCATAGTGTTTCCGCTTTCAAACTATTAGCGCAAAATTGTCCATAGGACCTTTATCTACCGGCAAAGGAAGCTAGACATTATGTCTGTTGCAAGAATAAATGTTCTCAGTTCCTACAAGGATTTTATTATTAAGTGTACGGCAGAAGAAAACGTATCAGTAGACAATTGGTGTCACAATTTGTTAATGGCTAAGCATGTTTCAGTTTCCATAGAGCATTTTTAAAGATTTATTTTAACTTTGTAACTCTTAGTATAATTTTCTTACTTGATTCCATATAGAGAGTGGAAAAGAAAAGAAACATGAAATAAAACACCAAGAAGGGACCTTAATAAAGTAAACTGTGGACCTTGGCTAATTGTGATGTACATTGAGATTTGTCAGTTATAACAAACACCGTTCTGATCCAGGATCTGGCTAATAGGAAAGCTTTTGTGTATGTGGAGGAAGAAGACACAGACAGAATTGCTACCTTTTGTTAATTTTGCTGTGAACCTAAAATTTCTCTGAAAAACAAAATGTTCCCAAAGCATCACACAGGCTTTCTGCTGTTGTGAATTTCAGCTGAGTGTGCAGTCAAGCGGAGGGCACTTTCTGTTTTGGACTATGCTATTGTTTATCAATATTTTCTTCTCCTCGTTGGGGAGAGATTATGTTTCTACACCTAGCTGAAATCAGGTCTCACCAAATGATTTGTTATGGCTGGTAAAGAATGGGTGATGCTGTTCTCCGAACTGTATTCTCTCTGCCGCCACGACTGGGAATGCCGTGGAAGTAGGGCTGCTGGCAGTGTGGGCCACGCTGAACGGGTAATCTGAGCACAAAGTGAATCTTTGGTATTTTAGCCCACTGAGCCTAGCTTGCTATGGCAGCCTTCGAGAGACTGACGGACACAGCAGGGAGGAGAGACAAGGAGCTACTGGGTCCCTGGGCACCGAGGAAGGGACAAACACACAAACAGGGACTTAATTCATAAGAAGATCTCCTTCCCCACAGGTTACTAATCAGAAAACTATCACTCCATCCTGACCCTTTTTCTCTAGTCTTTAGTCTTTCTTTTGGGCTACAAGATATCAGATCTTGAATGACTTGTTCTGTAATGAACCAGAAGCCATCCTCTCAAGTTCCCACTGTGCACTTTGCATCTTTCACATCCACACTATCGTCTTTAATAACAAAACACACATAGCCTGTCTCACATCGTTGCCCTTGCCATTTTTTCTACTTTTTTTCTCTTTTGTTGCTTTCTAATCTCCATATCAACCAGTAGAAATTACACCCATCTCCTTCTAAATTCCGTTCCAATTCTGTTCTTATCAGAGAGATTTCATAAATCTTATCATTTGGGTATAATAGCTTTTTCTTGTCTAGATTTAATTCTACTTATTCCTCTGGTCTTTATTGGAATTTATTAAAATAAAGGCCAGAGGGATGTCTAAAGAACAAATGTTTATTGCAAGATACAATTCCAGATCAGCGAAGGGAGAAAGAGGAACTGAGATAAAGAAGAATGAGAATTGAGTCTCTGGTAATGCATTGTTGAGCTGCAGACCTGAAGAGCTCTCCGCTTGCTCGGAAAACCAGGCATCTCCAGAAAGACTTTGCAGAAAACCATACTTCGGAGTAGGGAGAAAGGCAGAGCTTTGTGGCGTTTACTACATGCCACCTCATTGGTTAAAGTGTTTTCCCCCATGGGCGTCAGCTCCCCTATGTCCACAGCTTACATCACTTTGCTGACATAAGGAGAATTGGAGGTCCCTGGTAAAGCTGTTCACCTCAGCTTGGTAAACAGCTATGAAACATTTATAAATATGACATATACTAAGCTTTAAAGACAGTCCTATACATTTCAAAAGATGAAATAATTGACAATATTTGTTTTACCTCAATGTATATGCATATTTAAAATATTTTTCTAGTTATCATAGTTTTAGCATATATATATTATATGAAACATAAATGAATATTGTTTTAAGACCTAGGTCTTTTCCTAAGATCTTAAAATGTGTATTCAAGCTTTTAAAAAATCCAAAATACAAGACCCCAATTGTCACAAACATTTTAGATAAAAAACTGAATATGTATGAAAATTCAGAGAAGAGACAAGATGGCGGACTGGTAGGTAGCAGGAGAGAGACCCTCTCTGAGAGAGACAGCTCAAATGCCAGAATAAAACACCCTGGAGAGACCCAAACAGAGAGAGATAGACTCTCACAACCCAGAAAGAAACTAAAGCACAAAAACCCGCTTGAATATGAGGTCCTGGGGCTACTATTAGTGAAGATAAGATCAGCGAGCATGGCACCCGCCTCAAGACGCCTGAATTCCACCCAACCTGAACAAGTGATCCGTGCTGAAGCGACTGGCTTGAGCCGCCGGAGCGCTGAGCTGAACAGCCCGGTGTGCAGCTCGCCCAGACCTGGCCCTGCACACGACCCACCCAGAGGCACCGTGAATTCCCACCTCAGCTGCACTGAAGTCAGAGGTCGGGCAGTCCAGCAGTTCTCGGGGACACAGTAAGTGATGGGAATAAGACCCTCCCATGGGAAAGGGGAAACCAACTGGACGACATGTTGGATTTGGGCAGGACAGCCCTAACTCCATAAGGAAGTGGCTTCAGCTGGTTATTCCCCTCACCAAGCGGATTGGTAGAATCTGCTTGGACTAGGCCACGCCCCTGGTGGGGACCCAGTTACTTCCCTGAGATCAGTGCACACTGATGCAGTGAAGGCCTGCAAAGGTTGACTGGCCCAGAAGGGAGGAGCTAGCACACACTGCCGGTGGGTGAACTCTAATCTCTGATAACCTATTGAAGAGGGCTAAAGCTCCTAGCTTGCGCCCTCTAGAGGAGCCTTAAACAACAAGAAAAGGGTCTGGGAATTACACTGTACACTTGTATGGAAGGAACTAAAAACATGACTAAAGGGAGAAATAAGAAAACACTCCCAGCCCCCAACCCTGAGAACATTGATCCAGGAGAGGTAAATACAAAAGAGACTTTAGGGCAGCAAAAATGCAACATCAAACACAGCATTAGCGGATATAAAGAGATATATTCAAGACCTCGTAAGCGGGACCAAAACTGAAATATTAATTCAAATTAAACAAGAGATAAGTAGATTAATAAAAGAAGGGCTGGGTACCTCTCAAGAAGACACAGACAGAAGAATAGAGGAACACAAATGGAGAGAAAAATTTAATGAAGAATTCAGAAAAAACCTAGAATTTATGAAGCAGATTC